>RBNI01002993.1:0-16937 GCA_003990745.1 Jimgerdemannia flammicorona
TAAAGATATGGTTCTCTTCGTCATTGGTTACTCCTGCTGGCCAATGGACCCCTTGGTCGAGTACGATTGGCTCTGATTCGAATGTAGACCCCCAAGCCTTGATGACAATGCTGGTACTGCTCATGCTAAACATCTTGCTCTCGAATTTCTCTATTTGATCAGACACCGGACATGGTTGAACTCAGGTAACTTTGAACTCTCCTTTCCAATGGAACTAAGCCCTGATCTGAGGGACCGAGATAAGTATGCGGGCGGGTTGCATGCAGGCGGGTTGTGTGCAGGTGGGTTGCATGCGGGCGGGTTGCATGCGGGTGGGTTGCATGCGGGTGTGGGTGTTTTTTTAGGGGGAGACCATGTAAAAATGAAATTAAATAAAACATGGAGATGGATATTTCAGAAAAAGAGTGTGAGTGAGTGAGTGAGTGAGTGAGTGAGCTGTATGCCGACAAGTTGCATGCCGACAAGTTGCATGCCGACAAGTTGCATGAGTTACACAAGATTGCTCATGAAGGCTTGCTTCTATTCCTTTTGAGACCTCCACCACGCAATGCATTGACTCAACAGCTCAGCCACCAAAGGCATGCCCTGCAATGTCCGCCAGCCTTTCTTCATCTTGACCAGATGTTGCGAATAAAGTTGGCAGATCTCGCCGTAGAGCTGTGGACCCTAAGAAAAGCACGAGGTTAGGTCATGCTGGGGAAGTTTAAATAAACACAAGTAAACAAGTGGTGGCTGAGTGAGCAACCTACATCTACTATCGGCTGCTCCAAAAAGGCTGCCACGTACATAGCTGTGAGGTCTGTGAATTCCGAGGTCCAAAGGGCTGCCATGAGTTGTTGCCGGAATTCTTCCTCATCCTCGCCATCGCCATTACCATCACCACCACCACCGCCGTTGCCCCTTTGGCTCTCGATGAGCAGCTTGTATGCTGTCCATATGAGAAAGAATCTAACATTATCAGCAGAGAGTGCGTTTCCACCTCGAATACTCCCTCTTTTGACGATCATTGCAGGGTGAAAAATGAGTAGACTGGACCAACGTACGAATTAAGTGCTGCTGTTTTGTTTGCTCGTGATGTGGCAGGAAAGAATAAAGAAAAAGAACAAAGAAAAAGAACAAAGAAAAGAACAAAAGAAGAGAGGGAGCAAAAGGAAAGGGTGATGTCACTAAAGTGTGGCAGGAAAAAAAAACAAGAGTGAAATGAACAAAAGAAAGGGTGATGACACCAAAGATTTCAATCTGGATGGACCAATCTGGATGGACCAATCCGGATGGACCAATCCAGATGGACCAATCCAGATGGACCAATCTGGATCAATCTGGATGGATCAATCTGGTTAGATCAATCTGGATCAATCCGGATCAATCCGGATCAGATCATGAGACCAATCCGAGTTGATTCAAATCCATCACATGACGAATCTGAATCAAATCTCATCCGGATCAACTCCATCCATTCGGAGCACTAGTTCTGGATGTTCAGGATTTTCCATATTTCAGGAAGTTCGAGAAACTAAGACCAGCTTAGTTGAATTGGCATATTGCTGCAGACAATACCCAATTAGGAAATTTCGTGATGGGGTTAGGAGTGGGACCTAACGGGGAGCGGATTTACTTAAGAGTGGTTTGTGGGTTATTAAATAGGTTTATTTGCTATTCATGATATTGCTATACTAGGAGTAGTTGTGTGAAGGGATATTGTGGGAAAGTGCTCAGGAGTTGTGTTCAGATTGTTCAGGTCTGTTTTAGTCTGAGATTCTGAGGTCTGGGGGAGGGGGTATTTATACTAGTGAGGGGCTATCTGGACTATGCTAAATATGGATGTAGCACTAAGTGCCTTGCTGAGTTAGAATACAGTCATATAGTACAAATGTAATCTGACATGTCAAGAGATCATCTGACTGCTGAGTCAGTTCACAGTCATGTCATACAAGGCTAATCTAACTATACTATGACTGCTAATCTATTTATAGGTTTATACGCTGTCTGGGTAGTCTTCGATGACATCACTATTGATGACATCATCACTGGCAAAGTCTGAGCAGTTTTCTGACTTCTGACATCATCAGTTTCAAGGTGTCGTCACTTCTATCTCTTGCAGGATTAAGGCTGTCCTTGGTGGCAGTGGTTGTACAAGGATAACAGGTCTTGGTTCTCTTTTTTTTTGGTCTGCTGGCACATTTGCGAGGACTGGCCATTCTCGTCTAGGGCGAGGGCTCCCAATGTCGCAGCTGGGGGTTCGAACCTCTCGGAAATGATATTTTCTGTAATCCAAGGCAATTTCTAGTAGTAATATCTGTCACGTGGATGGCTTGAGATTGGTTTCGACGATGTTGGCTTTCTTGAGTTCAGATGAAGTATCCGTCACTCTCCAATGGAGGTGACACAGATAGAGCAAACAGAGTTGTTCAAATGTGTTTTGCTTCTACTAGGTAATGAGGTCTTGTATAGTCGCAGTGTATCTTGGTCTTAAGTTGATAGGTACAGTTCATGAACCTTTTGATGGGTGAGATAGGGTTCTTCTTGTCTCAATTTGAGTTTGGTACTTTCAGTTTTCTTTTGTAAGTATAGTACACCAACTAGTTATAGTGGTTCAGAGTCAGTCTTATGGTTATAGTACTTCTTCTAGTATTCTTGTATCTTGGCAGTGGGTTCTCGTGCTTGCTGGCGTATTTCATGTAACCAGATGATCTCTTGTTTTGTAGTCTCACATGTGGTTTCCAAATTAGTTCTGAGGATGCTATGCAATTTTGGTGGCTTGGAGGTTGTACGCTTACAACTCTCCCCTTCTTAGCTTTCAATGTCCTCGTCGGGGTCTTCTAATTTATTCTGGTGTTGTTGTACCATTTGGATGGTTCTTGTGGCTATATTTGTTGAGGATTTGTTCAACTTTGTATTCTTCTTGGTCATTAATAATGACAGGTATAGGTGGTTCTGTGGTTCAGTTCAGAAATGTGTCTCAGACTTTCTGGAGTAGTGGTCTAATATGGCTGTCAACTTTGGAAAAGTCTTCCTCAGAGTTCTCAGGTTCTCCTTTAGATAGACGGATGGGGATAGCAAAGAGAGAGCATTTCTTGGCTAATTTCTTAAGTTGTAGCTTGTTAATGTGGGTGATCTTTGGTCCAGGGTCACTAGAGTTGAGTGGGTCCTTTTCGTGAAGTTGTGGCATCCTTTTTTGATGGTCAGAGAATGGTTTACCCAATTGATCATAGGGTTCTCTTGTTTTAACCATGGAGTTCCAAGGATGATTTCATTGTCAGGGAGTGGTACAATTTGAAGGGTAACATGTACTCGATAGTCACCAATTCAAAAGGGTAGGTTGTGGACTTCCTTGCTAATGACATGTGAGGTTCTATCAGCTATAGCAACTGCTTGAGTTTGTTGTACTGGAGAGGTGAAGACCTTGAGTCTGTTGGCTGTTTCTTCATTGATGAAGTTGCCTGAGGCACCACTATCTATCATGATCTTGACAGGTGCTCGGTTGACAAAAGCTTTAAGTGTAAGCAGTTTGTCTGATCCAATGGTGGTGATTTCGGTTGTAGGGGCTTTCCTTCTGTTGGTTCTTCTTTGAGCCAGTTCGTTGACACAAGAGAAGCAATCATCAATCATTCGAGAAGAGTACATTCCAATGCCATGGGGGCATCAGCCACTTGGTACATATCCATCTTCAATTTTCTTGTAGAATTATTCTTCTTTGTTCATCGTAGGTTGGACTGCAGCCTTGTTTGATGAGCCAAATCCTTTGGATCCTCTGATGGTGGGCAGTAGTTCCAAGACTTCCTTAACTGTCAAGGTTGACTCGATTTTTTCGAATAGGATCTGGGCAATACAGAAGCCTATAGAGATCTTGAAGGGTGTCCAACTGTGGTTTCAGATGAGAACCATAATTTCGCCTGTGTAATCTTCGTCAATGACTCCTCCTTCTACTGAGAGTCCTTTCAATACTAGGCTGCTGTGACAGCATATTCTTCCAACATGTCCTTCAGGGATTTGGATGCTGATTCCTGTGTAGACTTGCTTGACTTCTCGATTGGAGACTGTAGCTTCTTTGGCTGCATACAGGTCATATCCAGCTGCTTTTTGACTTCCTTTGGTTGGGGCCTTAGCAGTTTGTCTTAACTTGACAAAGTCTAGTGTTCTGGTGGTCAGATTGTTGAGGTGGTGCAGAGTGGTAACAGTTGCTCAGGTTGCTGTTCGGGGTTTTCAGTTAGGGCAGGCACTGGCTATGTGTCCTGTCTTTTGGCAATAGAAGCATGCTCTGCTTCTTCTAAGTTCATTCCTTTCACCTTCAGTGAGTTTTTTGAAGGTACTTGGCTGGGTGGGTTCATGATTTTTGGGTGTCCACGAAGTGGATGTTGGAGGAGCTCAGGATGCTTCATGCTTGGGTTCTTCTTTCTTAGTCCAAGTCTTTTCCTTGTTGTTGAATTGTCTTCGAGACAGAATGGGTCCAGCTGTTAGGATCCGCTTGACCATAGTCTTGATTCTTGCTAAGCACCATTGTTGGTGGTCACAACCAACTGGGTGTCCTTGTTCTCAGATTTTTCTAGTAAGCCATTCTGGCAGGGCATCGAATAAATGATCTGCTCTTGTACCATTTCGTACTTCATTGTTGGCAATATATCCTAGGCCAACAGTGTTCAGGAGTGATTCGAGTTTTGTACAGAAGGTTTTGAATTCCTCCTTGCCATATACATCAAATTTGAGGTTGTGGAGTTTTACTCGGGATTCAGCAATCATGGTTTCGCTGCGATATTGAGCAATTATAGTTGTTTAAGTCCAGGGGCTGCAGGATAGTCTCCATATCCTGGGGCATTATTTGCTGCATTCTGAGCAACTACTGCAGGTCAGGTGTCCCATGTGAGGGATTTTTCGGGAAGGGTTCGCTACCATTCTTTGGCAGGTCCTTGGAAGAATGTAACAACTTGGCGGACATAGGCGGTAGTGGTAGCAAAGAGTTGTTCCAGAGTATGGTCTTGGTTGTTTGTTAGAATGTGGTCAGCAACTCGCTCATTGGTCCATTGATTGGCTTCGAAGTTGGTATCAACTACACTAATGAAGCTTTGGACTTCTTGTACAGTACTATTGAAGGTAGGTAGACTCAGATTTTTTGTAGGTCAGGTCTGTTCAGCTAAGGTAGTAATGGTTGCTGCCATTATGGCTACCTGGGCTGTGAGGTCTAGAATCTATTGGTTTGCCATATTGTTTACTGGAGGCAGTTGAACTACTGGTAGTAGTGTTACTGGTACTACTTAAGGTACTGGTGCAGAGTATGATGGGGTTCTTTGAGTCTGTGTAAGTTGCTAGAGTAATAGTTGCGGGTCTGGAGTAAGGGCTTAATAGATAGCTGTCTGTTGCTGTGTAGGTGTATTCTGTCTTGATGGAGGTTCGTCTCTTTCAGCAGTGTATCCGGGATCGAATTTACTGAGATACTCCTCCTCTTCTTCGGTTTGGTCCCTGTGTAATTGGGTTTGCTCAGCGTCAAAGTAGACAGAATCAGTTGTATATCTGATTTCAGATGGGCTTAACTTAAAGTCAAGTTCCAGTTCAGTATTGGTTTCAGATTCGGGTAGGGCTGTAGTAGGGCCTGCTTCAGATTCAGGGTCAGGTAGTTGATGAAGAGTTTCTCTTGCTTCTTCCTTAAGAATATGGTGGGCCTTGCTGTTCTGGAATCGGTAGTATAATGCGGTCTTGGTCCTGGTTTGGTGAAAGTCGGTAGAGTTGAGCCACTTAGCTACAGAGGCTTGGGCTTCATGAGGAACTAAGGCTAGAAAGACTGCTGCTAGTTGTCCTAGGTCACTTGAGTTTGTGGAGCTGATAAAACTCTTATTGAGAAGAGTAAAGAAGGCTTCTATAAGACCTTCTTCATCTTGACTTGCTGGGTGTAGTGCAAGGAGTTCGGTGAATAGGGTTTCGCCTATTTGTTGGTTTAATCAGAGTACTTCTTTCTTTAAATGAAGTTTATCCCACTTGTTGCAGGTGTGGAGGTCAAATTGTCCTTGTACATCAGGTTCAATTCTCTCCAGATTGTCAGATGGTTCATGATAAATTCCAGGTCAGAGGTTGGGCTTTATACCAACTTGTAGGAATTCACAGAAGGGTTTGTAGCGGGGTGAGGAAGCATCTTGAAGTGGAATTGGATTGTAAACTGCTGCTACCAAGTTGTAAGAGGGTTGCTTTTTAGGATAACCATTACATAGTTCTGGAAGGGTTTTCTGGAAGTTCTGGATATTCTGGAAGACTGTTTTCTTATGGTCAAGATCAATTTCGTATGGAGTATGTCCTCTATGCTTATTGATTTCAAGATTGGGTTGACATCTCAACCAAAGTCCTTTTTCGGACTAGTTCTGGATGTTCAGGATTTTCTGTATTTCAGGAAGTTTGAGAAACTAAGACTAGCTTAGTTGAATTGGCGTATCGCTGCAGACAATACCCAATTAGGAAATTTCGTGATGGGGTTAGGAGTGGGACCTAATGGGGAGCAGATTTACTTAAGAGTGGTTTGTGGGTTATTAAATAGGTTTATTTGCTATTCATGATATTGCTATACTAGGAGTAGTTATGTGAAGGGATATTGTGGGAAAGTGCTCAGGAGTTGTGTTCGGATTGTTCAGGTCTGTTTTAGTCTGAGATTCTGAGGTCTGGGAGAGGGGGTATTTATACTAGTGAGGGGCTATCTGGACTATGCTAAATATGGATGTAGCACTAAGTACCTTGCTGAGTCAGAATGCAGTCACATAGTACAAGTGTAATCTGACATGTCAAGAGATCGTCTGATTGCTGAGTCAGTTCACAGTCATGTCGTACAAGGCTAATCTAGGGGGGGGTGGGGGATAGCTGGCTTACTGTAGGCTGGGTGTTAGCAGTATGGGTTGGACTGGTGGGTCATTGGCTCTTTGTATTTGAGGAGGGGAGGCAGATGGGACTGCAGGAGAAGGTAATATAGTGGGAGGAGCTGTTGGGGGATTTGTTGACTGGATGGTGGGTTGGTTGGAGTCCGCTGGGTGGGAAACAATGCAGTTTGGTGATAAGGATCTGTGGACAGAGTGGTGGGAGGGTGGCGATAGTGTTAGACAAAGTGGTCTTTCACCAGGAAGGAATAGGGGGAGGGGGACCCCCTAGGGGGATCGGATAGGGGGTGGGTTCATTGTATTTCTATAGGATAGATGGGACCTAATAAAGGAATGGAGTCCAAGTGACTATAAAAAAAAAAAAAAAAAAAAAAAAAAAAAATACAAGGCTAATCTAACTATACTATGACTGCTAATCTATTTATAGGTTTATACGCTGTCTGGGTAGTCTTCGATGACATCACTATTGATGACATCATTACTGGCAAAGTCTGAGCAGTTTTCTGACTTCTGACATCATCAGTTTCAAGGTATCGTCACTTCTATCTCTTATAGGATTAAGGCTGTCCTTGGTGGCAGTGGTTGTACAAGGATAACAGGTCTTGGTTCTCTTTTTTTTTGGTCTGCTGACACATTTGCGAGGACTGGCCATTCTCATCTAGGGCGAGGGCTCCCAATGTCATGGCTGGGAGTTCGAATCTCTCAGAAATGATATTTTCTGTAATCTGAGGCAATTTCTAGTAGTAATATCTATCACATAGATGGCTTGAGATTGGTTTCAACAATGTCAGCTTTCTTGAGTTCAGATGAAGTGTCCGTCACTCTCCAACGGAGGTGATACAGATAGAGTGAACAGAGTTGTTCAAATGTGTTTTGCTTCTACTAGGTAATGAGGTCTTGTATAGTCACGGTATATCTTGGTCTTGAGTTGATAAACATAGTTCATGAACCTTTTGATGGGTGAGATAGGGTTCTTCTTATCTCAATTTGAGTTTGGTACTTTTGGTTTCCTTTTGTAAGTACAGTACACCAACTAGTTATAGTGGTTTAGAGTCAGTCTTATGGTTGTAGTACTTCTTCTAGTATTCTTGTATCTTGGCGGTGGGTTCTCGTGCTTGCTGGCATATTTCATATAACCAGATGATCTCTTGTTTTGTAGTCTTGCATATGGTTTCCAAATTAGTTCTGAGGATGCCATGCAATTTTGGTGGCTTAGAAGTTGTGCACTTACAAACCTCTCTTTCCAAGGGAAATGCCAGACCTCAATGACCATTACACATCAGTGCTGCCTGACTGCTAGCAAGCAGATTCAACATAGAAGCCCGAAATCTTGGGGGGACGCCAATTTGATCCAACACCCTGCCCAGCCAAATCCACCATACACAGTCATAGGCCTTCTCTTGGTCCAAAAAGACCAACCTTCCATCCAGTCCACAAGCCTGAGTCCCTTCAATGACCCCATATACCCATACAGTCCCATCTCTTATAAGTCTGCCCCCAACAAAGCCCCACTGCTCCTCCTCTAGTATCTGTTAGACAACTTTCTGCAGCCTTGTGACAATCACCTTAGTCACCATCTTTCTGTCTATATCCAAAAGCATGATTGGTCTCCAATTCTTCCAGTCTTCCTGCCTCCCCTTGTCTTTATACAATAGGGCCACCAGCCCGAGGTCCTGCTCTCCAACCCACTCTCTACTCTGAAGAATGTGATCACAGAGAGCAGCCATTTCACCTAAAATTCCAGGAACCTTGACCATTATCTTCCAGAATTGATAGCAGTTATGTCATTATACCTTATCTTATTAAGAAATCTCACACAAATTCAGAAACTAGTTATAACTAGTTATATGAATCTGAAATGAGTTGCAAAGAGTTAGCCTACTAGTCAGACCTCTCTAGAGAAGCAGAAGAACTATAAGCCAGCATAGAGGACATGATCAATACTATGGCTCACTAAATCCAAGAACTTCAAGTACAACTAGAATAGCAGAAAATAAGAACTATAAGTACATCACATTCTGTCATAGCACTAGTCAGTTTCAAGCCACTCAAGCTAGATATCTTCAATAGTCATTGAGGAGGACTATCTATAGATGCATAGACCTTCCAGTTAGACCAATACTTTGAGCTTACAAGAATGAAAGAAGACATATAAGTCTAATTTTCCATCACACTCCTTCAAAGGAATGTAGCTATTTAGTGGCACAATCACATTATGACTATATCTATGTACTCACATATATGAATTAGAAATTGGGAAGCTTTTAAGAGAGCTCTTCATAGGCAGTTCAAGCCTGCTAATGCTACCAAGTTAGCCAGAGGTAAGCTAGTAAACATTAAGCAACTCAAGTCTGTATAAAGCTATAATGCACAATTTCTGTCAATCCTACTTGAACTACTAGTGATAGTAGAGGATGAAAAGATAGACCACTATGTCTGAGGCCTGAAAGAAAATACATGAGTCAAGGTCAAGCTAGAAGAACCACAAAGCCTTGATGAAGCTATGAGGATTACCAATAGATTTGATATTATCACCTTTGGCAACTACTTTGAACCCGAATACTGTAAGAAGAACTACTTTGAGAACTGTTACAAGAACTAACCAAGGATAGTTGGCCCAGTATCAATAGACTTAGATACCATAAATAAAAAGAACACCAAGCTTACCTCTGAAGAAAAGGACTGCCTGAAGAAATCTGGAGCCTGTTTTTTCTATTATCAAATAGGATATATTGCAACCAAATATTCTAAGAAGACTAGCAAACCCTCAAGACCAGTTACTATATTGTCCAAGGATACATCCATTAACCCCACCACCAGTCAATCTGAGCTCAAGATCAAGAAGCTTCATCTGAAGACCCAGGTCTCTTAATATCAAACAGAAGGAGCTATTGATCTTAACCTACACTCAGTCAAACAAGTCACTATTCCAGCTAAGGGCCAAACTCTAGTGTCTACTGAAACTGCAATTCAATGTCTTGAAGGATATTATACCAGAATTGCACTATGATCAGAACTCAGTATCAAACATTATTTAGATATAAGTGCTGGTATTATTGACCCAGACTTTTGAGGACAAGTTCAAGTTCTACTTATCAACCAGAAGGATCAAGATTACACAGTCAAGGAAGGAGACTGAGTCATACAAATGATCCTAGAAAAAGCCAGTCAACTTAAGATTACAAAAGTCCAAGAACTCTCTGAAACCAAATGAGATCAAAAAGGTTTTAGTAGCACTGATCAAGCAGCAAGTCTTAGTGAAAATTGAGCTTAAGTTATGCTCATTTTCAAAGGCCTAGTAAAAGGAAAAGAAGTTTAAATACTCATAGACAATAGAGCTGCAGGGAACTTCATCAATAAGAATCTTATCAAAAGCCTCAAGATCCTTACTAAGCTTGTACCTAAGAACAATAGTATAGTTACTACAGATAGTACTCTGTACTCCATTAAGTCAATTGCTGCCAAACTACCCATCAAGATCCAGAAATATTGGGAATGAGTAGACTTCAAGGTTATACTACTAGAAGATCATGATCTGATCTTAGGAAAACTCTGGCTTACAAAATACAATCCAGACATCGATTGGTGCAAGAATGAAGTCACTCTATTTTAAGATAGAGCCAACATTACTATTAAGATAGATAAGATCACAAGTAAGATCCAGATTATAATACTGTCAGCTATATAGTATAAGAGAGTACTCAAGAAGGCAATGCATACCTTTATTATAATGATCTATTCTAAAAAACAAGACAAGAGACTATTAGTCAATGAAAGTATTAAGTTACTGCTAGAAGAATTCAAGGATGTCTTTCCAGACAAGTTATCTGGTCTACTGCCTACATAAGAAGTTAATCATGAAATCAAACTGACCCCAGGAGCTGTACCACTCAAGAAATATATATACTGCATGTCACTACTTGAAATTGAAGCAGTCAAGAAAGAACTAGAAGAACTACTTACATGAGAAGCCATTCAGCCAAGAAAATCTCCTTATAGCTCACCAGTCTTATTCATTAAGAAGAAGGATGGTACTTTGTAAATGTATATAGACTATCATATACTCAATAAACTCACTATCAAGAACTGCTATTTGCTACTCTTGATTGATCAAATCTTTAATGCTCTTAAGAATGCCAAGTACTTCACCAAGTTAGATCTCATGTCTTTTTTTTTTTTTTTTTATAGTCACTTAGACTCTATTCCTTTATTAATACCCTTCTATCCCATATAAATACAGTGATCCCACCCCCTATCCAATCCCCCTAGGGGCCCCCTCCCCCCCTACCCCTTTCCAATGAAAGACCACTTTGTCTGACACCATCGCTACCCTTCCACCACTCTGCTCACAGATTCTTACCACCAGACCACGATGTCAGCCCCCCTGAGGACCCCAACCCACCCACCATCCAGTCAGCAGATCTCCCATCAGCTCCTCCCACCTTAATACCTTCTCTTGCAGCCCCAACCGCTATCCCTCCTCAAAAACAAAAAGCCAATGACCTGCCATTCCCACCCATATTGCTAGTACCCACCCTACAGTGAGCCAACTATCACCCACCCCTCCCATGAGCCAAGATCTCAGGTCCTCCCAGCGATCCCCCTCCCCCACCATCCTACACCCCATACCCAGTCTATCCCCTATTGTAGCCCAAAATTCCCCCAAAACCTCACACTCTCAAGTTAGATCTTATGTCAGGATACTATCAGATTCAAATCAAGCCAGAAGATATTCCCAAGACTATATTTATGACCCTCTTTGAACTCTATGAATTCTTGGTCTTAGCATTTGATCTCACCAATATACTTACTACATTTCAGACCCTGATGAACAAGATATTCAAGAACTAATTATTTATTTTCCTGTTGGTATATCTTGATGATATCCTGATCTTTAGTACAACTAAAGAAGAACACCTCAAACACATTCAAATAGTCCTAGAGATTCTGCAAAAATACAAGCTTTACACTAAGCTCAAGAAGTGTGAATTCTTTAAGGAACAAGTCGAATACCTTGGCCACATTGTCTCTGTATAAGAAATTCAAGTAGACCTATACAAAATAGAAGCAATTGAAGAATGGCCCATTCTATTGAACCTCACAGAAATCTGATCCTTCCTTGGTCTAGTTGACTACTACTGTCACTTTGTTAGAAACTTCTCTGGCATTGCTAAGCTACTGACTAACCTCATGAGAAAGGCCCCACACTCAGACTACTATATACCCTATATCTGAGACCTCTTCTGTCAACAAGCCTTTTAAGAACTCAAGAACCACCTGACCCATTAGTACTCCCAAATAAGTCGAATCAATTCGAATCAAATTGAATTGAGGGTTAAATGAGTCAAATCGAATTGGGGATTTTTCAATTCAAATCAATTCGAATCGAATCAAAAGTTGAATTGAATTGAGGGTCTGATTTGAACCCTAATTTTCAAAATGCAATAACTCAGCGTAAACTCATCCAAATCTAACGTACTTTAGCTTGTTAGAATCACATTAATACGGTGAATCTAACAAGCTAAAATACGTTAAATTTGGATGAGTTTTCGTCAAGTTATTACATTTTGAAAATTAAGGTTTGAATTGAACTTCGAATCGAATTGGACCTTTGATTTGATTCGAATCAAATCGAATTGGACCCTTGATTTGATTGAATCGAATCGAGTTTGGGCCAAATTTGATTCGATTCAATTCATTGGGAGTACTATGACCCATGCTCTAGTTCTGCATAATGCAGATCAAGGTCTAAAATTCACAGTCACTACTGATGTGTCAAATTTTGCCATTAGAGCAGTCCTGTTATAAGATGATGGCAAAGGATATTGTCTTATTGCTTTTGAGTTCTGCAAGTTGGCCCTGGCTGAACAAAAGCTAGCCATTCATGAGAAGGAATTACTGATAATAATATATATATATACTAGACCACTGGCAATACTATCTAGAAGGTATTGAGTTTGATATCATTACTGACCATCAATCCCTCAAATACATCAACACCCAACCTACTCTGTCACATCTATAAGCCAAGTGGAGCCTCAAGCTTCAAACCTTCAACCTGACAATTATCTATAAGTCTGGTAAGACACTTATAGTACCAGATGCCTTATCAAGATGCCCAGACCTTGCCACAATCATATAAGTTATCTTGGCATTAGAATTCCTAGACCAAATCAGACAAGCTTACAAAAAAAACACAGTTGCTACTAGAGTTTTCTTGAACAAGCTCAAGGATATATATACTATCAAGAACAATCTGATCTATCATCAAGATTAAGTCTAGGGGTGGGCTCAATGTATTTATATTAGATAGATGGGTATATTAATAAAGGAAGGAGTCCAAGAGACTATAAAAAAAAAAAAAAAAAAAAAAAAAAAAATCATCAAGATCAAGTCTACCTATCTGAAAACATGAACCTATACTATAAGGTTTTATAAGAACACTATGACTCCACTCTTGTCAGTCACTTGGGAATCGAGAAGACTGTTAAGAATATTCAATGCTGCTACTATTAGTTAAGCATGGTCAAGGAAATCAAGAACTATATTGCCAGCTGTGATCTATGCCAGTGCAATAAGTCTACCAACCAAGTACTAGTCAGTTTGCTACAACTACTGCCAATTCCTACCAAGAAATTCAAGCAAGTTACCTAGACTTTATAACTCAACTACTATGAACTCAATCTGGTACTAATGCTATCATTATATTCATTGACCACCTAATCAAGACCATGATTGCTGAACCAACTACTACTAATACTACTACACTCAAGATTACAAGAATCTTCTTCAAGTTTATCTTCTGTCACTATGGCCTACCATGAGTAATTGTTAGTAATCATAACCCTAAGTTTACCAGTTACTTCTGGCAAACTCTCTTCAAGACCCTAGAAACCCAATTGGCTATATTTACTGCCTTTTACCTACAAATTGATAGACAAACTGAGTACATGAACAGAACTCTAGAATAAATACTTAGAAACTATGTTTCTTATAAGTAAGATGATTGGGACCACTACTTGACTTATATGGAGTTTATATATAACAATATCATTCAATCATCTACTGGTCTTTCCTCTTTCTGGTTACTCTATAGTTAAGATTCCAAGACCTCTACAAGTCTATTTTCTTTTAAGAAAAGTAATCAAATACAAGTCTCTACTGCCTTTTTCTATAGGCTGTAGCCTCATTTATTAACTATCTATAACATGCCACATATCCTCATACAACATCAGTAGCCCCATTCTACCCCAATCTCAACCCACCTTCACCCTCACTCAGCCTTGCACCTTTAGGTGTGAGTTGCAACCTCACTGCCTGAGTAACTAGATCCTCCTACCCGGCCTGCCCCACTCAGTGGGTATGGGTTGTGAGCTCTAACCACCTCAAGTACTTGGTATCTAGTGCATCTGACCTACTCCTATTAGTGTTTCCTGTCTTACCCATCTAGCCTGTCTTGCCCATCTTGCCTGCCCGTATTGCCCATGTTGCCCATATTGCCCATCTTGCCCATCTTGTCTGCTTGCCTGTCTTGCCCATCTTGTCTGTCTTACCTGCCCATGTTGCCCATGTCCTGTGTTGCCCATGTTGCCCATGTTGCCCGTATTGTCCATTTTGCCTGTTTTGCCTGTCTTGCCCATGTTGCCTGTCTTACCCATCTTGCCCGCCCGTGTTGCCTGTATTGCCCATATTATCATCTTGCCATCTTGCCCATCTTACCCATCTTGTCCGTCTTGCCCATCTTGCCCATCTTGCCCGCCCGTGTTGCCCATGTTGTCCGTGTTGCCTGTGTTGCCTATATTGCCCATGTTGCCCATTTTGCCCATTTTGCCCATCATACCTATGTCACCTGTCTTGCCGTCTGCCTGTCTTGCCTATGTCATCCATCTTGCCATCTTGCCCATCTTGCCCATCTTGCCTGTCTTGCCCACCTGTGTTGCCCATGTTGCCCGTATTGCCCGTGTTGCCCATGTTGCCCATCCATGTTGCCTGCCCATGTTGCCTATATTGCCCATGTTGCCCGCCCGTATTGCCCATGTTGCCCGTGTTGCCTATTTTGCCCATTTTGCCTGTCTTGCCCATGTCACCTGTCTTGCCGTCTGCCCATCTTGCTCATGTCGCCCATCTTACCATCTTGCCATCTTGCCGTCTTGCCTGTCTTGCCTGTCTTACCCATCTTGCCCATCTTGCCCATCTTGCCCATCTTGCCCATCTTGCCCATCTTGCCCATCTTGTCATCTTGTTGTCTTGCCTATCTTGCCCATCTTGCCCATCTTGCCCATCTTGCCCGCCCATATTGCCCATGTTGCCCATGTTGCCCGTGTTGCCCCCCATATTACCTGTATTGCCCATGTTGCCTGCCCGTATTACCCATATTGCCCATGTTGCCCATTTTGCCCATTTTGCCCATGTCGCCTGTCTTGCCATCTGCCCGTCTAGCTCATATCGCCCATCTTGCCATCTTGCCATCTTGCCCATCTTGCCCACCCATGTTGCCCGTGTTGCTGTATTGCCCCTGTCTGTGTGGCTTAGCTCACTCTGAGTGGTTTGAGCAAAAGAGGGGTGACAAGTCTCTACTGCTAAGAACCTTACAGATAAAATAGTTAAACTACTCAAGATTGCTATCATAAATCTTCAGAAAGCTCAATAGTATTAAATCAAATATGCTGATAAGAAATGCTATAATGTTACTTATACTATTGAAGATCAAGTTCTACTGTTTACTGAGAATCTCAAGATATAATCTCAAGTCAACTATCCTTCAAACAAGTTTCAACCCAAGTATATTAGACCTTTTAAGATTACTGAACAAGTCTCTACATCCTTCTACTACCTCAAGCTATCTGAAACCATGAGAGTACATCTAGTCTTTTATATATCACACCTCAAGACCTAGAATCAGTCACTGCCCTACTCTGGTCTAATTCCTAAGCCTTCTACCCCTATAATTATTGAAGACCATATTGAGTATGAAGCTGAGAAAATTCTTGACAAATGAATTTGCTACTACTGTTCTGAATATCTAGTCAAGTAGATGAGTTACCCTGAATATGATGCTACCTGGAAACCACTGGTCAACCTTAAGAACTCTCAAGATCTAGTTTAAGACTTTGAGGCAAAATACATTACTCAATCCCTATAATGACTTTCTTGGATTATTGATGACCTATGGCAATGATCAGTGTCTTATACATTGGAAGTTTACTTTGGAACCCCAGAATCAGCAAAACATTTAATGAACAAGAAGTCTACTAAAATGAAACTACTAGCTGGATTCAAACCTCTCTCAGTTAATTAGTCTGATAATAAGTCCTCTGCCCTATATGAGGATGGCCAATCCCTGCCAATGTACTGAGAAATTTTGGTTAAGTATATCTAGTCTTGTGTTACTTAAGAACTCAATGAGAATATTAGTTCTTAAGAAGAGAGAGATGTAATAATTTCACAGTTATATTTAGTCTTAGTATATTTTTGCATCTTTTAGTTAGTCTTTTCTCATCATTTCTTGAATATTCTACTATGTTCTATCACCTTCTACTTGCTTAGAAACCTTCTCTCAGCACTCAGACACTACTAGAATATTCTTGTCTTTCCTTGATACCAAGTATCTTATCTTAGCTAGTTATGGAACCTTTTGGAATATTATAGAATAGTATTAGTCAGCTTTGCTGAGAACCTATTTCTCTTTCTTTTCAAGATCCTTCTGGATCTTTCTTTCAGATCATGTATAAATATTCTTATTCTCTACCTGAATAAAGCTCAGAATATTTTCTCTCAAAAATTCTTCAAGAATACTTAAATCTTTAAGTATCTCTTTGAGCTACTTTAGGCCAACTAGAACTTTCAGATTTAGCTGCTTCCTCTTAAAGAAACTAGAACTATTACAGATATAGTAACTTATAATTGAAATAAAAAATTATAACTATAAAATAAATAATAAATAAAATTAAATAAATTAAATTTTATAAATCTTACAAATTTCAAAATTTCTTATAAGTATAATGTACTTTAAATTATAATAAAAAAAATAAAATAAAATAAAATAAAATAAATAAATAGATCTATTATTTCTAGATTTTTTTTTTTTTT
>RBNI01002994.1:0-16934 GCA_003990745.1 Jimgerdemannia flammicorona
CCCCCCCCCCATAAACGTGGAACCGCGCAGAGGCGGATCGAGTTCCGCGAGCGTCGTATTAATGAACCGCGGGTCTATTGGTTTACAAGGGTTGGTTGTCGTGAGCATAGTCGCTGGTTGCAATCGACGAACGCGACCCATCTCTTTCCCCACATGCCTTGGCTAGTGGGTGCCGTGCGAACTCGTCGTCGCACCACCCGAGATAAAGACGGAGGCATTGACCGCGGCAGTATCGTTCCCTGAAATGGTATACCCCTCCGCGATTCCAAGCGAGGCTCCATGGAAAGTATTGTATCCGGAAATCATACTGCGAACGAATGTGGAAGTCGTAAATTCGGCGTTTCGCTCGGTGATATGCGTGAGGGGGTCGAATGCGTAGTGCGCGCGCTGTTACTGCTGCCGGTAGACCCTACCAGGGGGAGGGACTCATGGAATCGTCATTGTCGTCACCATCGTCATATGCGGAGGAGGAAGGAGTGGTGAACCGGTTATGTGGTGCGGATTGCATGACGGCCTTGCGCTCGAATCCGTCACGATAGACGTCGAACGACCTAACGTCTCGGGCGGCGGAGGAGGATGGGGCTTGCTGGTGTTGGGAACGATATCCTTCCTCTTGCTCGTCATTGCCGTTGACGTACACTTGCATCTCTTTCCCAGCAGGACGGCCTTATTCCCGAGCGGTGTCCTTGCTGGAATTGTCCCATCCTCGCCTCATCGATTTCCTGAAACGCGAAACCCATCAGGACATTCTCGTCAGTGACCTGCATAGCGAATTTAGGGGTTCCTTCTCCGTAAGCGGCTTCCGTTGCGAGGGTTGTTTTTATCACCTTGTTGTAGCGAAGTAGCCGAAACGAGGTACCCCAAATAGAGTATTTTTATTTTTGCAGTTTCGTTAAGTCTTGCTTTTAAATTGTGCACACCTGGAGGAGTAGCTCATCAAGAAGGTCAACTCGTTGTTTTCTGACATAGATTTCGATATTGCCAATTAGCCATTGCCACAAATGAGCAGAAAACAGAGTAGGGAGGTAACAAAAGTAATTAAAAATACAATTGCATTATGGCAATATGATGCAATCAAGCACTTTGAACTTGACCTGATATATATTTATGAATGTGATGAAAACACAATGAAGTATATATATAAATTCTATAGCATGTATATCATTAATGCTATCAATATCCTATTCATTGACTCTAATGCTTGAGTCTCTTCTTTCATGATGAATATGTAAGACCAGCTCAATGTTCCATTTGTAGCTATAATTTGCACTTTGGTAGATACATGTGTCGTTATTAGTTATTCGAGCTGGATGTGAGAGTGATAACAGGGTGAGATACCAGTAGTAATCAATGTCATGCTGAATTTAATACACTTAAGGATAAACCAGGATGTGTTATGCAATTTAAGGATTTATAGCAATTCACTATACATGGGTGGGCTCAGGAAATGCACTGAGAGCAAATGGACGCTGAAATACAAGGAATGGGTTCGCCAAATCAATGTAGCCGACGCTCATGGGATCGACTTCTTCATCTCACCTCAGTATGCAAGACGATAACGACTTTAGTACAAATAAAAATTCCTTAGACAGCGAGTTCGAAGAGCTTCCAGATGAGGCCCCTTTTCACGATGAGTAGATGGAGTATTCCTCCCCTTTGCATATATATCTTTTCCTTTTCACAATAGTAAATATTTGCAATTTCATAACATCATCATCATACACTATTGTCTTTGCTGTGCATGGCTTACAATAATTGCAATCAGTATGTGGCAATTGAGGGAATGCATATACGAATAGCAGTGATGTATTGTGCATTCTACAGACATTTTGCTTTTATTCCGATAACGACGCATTCTGATACGCGCATTCTCGCAATCTGGGCTCGCAATCTGATTCTGGCTGCATTCTGATCCTGTGCATTCTACGAACGCGTAAGAATGCGGATCAGATTGCCGAAATTTTTCGTGATGGACGTCATCGCCCCTGGTATGTTTGTGCGTAAACGTTATGTTTGAAGTTAATATGGCGGATATGCAAAATGGCAATCGACATTGGAAAAAAGGAGTACAGGAATATCAGGTGCGAATTGAAGGGGATGAATCAAGATAAACTATACTTTCCATTTAACACCCTAAAGATGACGTTAATGCATCCATCTGCTTATTTTACTCCACTAAACAATAGGCAACCTTGAACATGCCCGCTCAGCGTCGGGAGACATGATTGACTGACTCGAGTACGACGACGGAGATATGCCGCAAGGAAACTAGTGAGGAGCGTAGGAGGCTGCTGCCGGAGCTGCTGACGCAGAATCATATTCAGTTACCACAAGAGGGTGGAGAATTCATCGTTAAGCGTGTTAAGGTGCGGTGATGTGGTAGTTGGACTGATGGATGATTAGAATGGCTAGAGCTGTGAGTGCATGCACGCACAAAGGAGGGAAGCAAACCAACCCTGTTAGTGTTTTTGACGTGCCTCTTTCATTCCTCTCTAGTGCTTAGACGGTATTATTGGTAAGCGCGACGACGTCTCTAGCACAACAGTATGGTACGGTATCCACAAACCTCATATTCTCTCGGTGATACTAAATACCAGCACACAAAGAGTCAATATGTAACAAGAGAGGTCAGCATAGGTGCTTTGAATTTTGGGTGTTGTGGATGTATCTTAACCTGGGGCAAGCAGGGTCGATACTGAAATGCACGACCCCACGTCTCATCTTTATAATTAATTCTTATAGGAGATCCGGCGAATCGCCATTCGGCGCAACTACTTCGCTGAAATTGTCACATCCGCATACGGCTGCAATTAGAGATCGACCTGAATGAGGTCGAGGATAACGGTGTCTCGAGCGTGGAGGTTGTGGAAGAGGATGACAAGTTCATATAGGCACTGGCGGGGCGCATGGATGTTGTATGGATTGGTGGGGCGGCCCTGTGGTGAATTATTGTGGTGAGCGGTGGAGGGTGTAGGTCTGGTGGTATTCAGAAAGGGGTATGGCTTTTGTATACTGTGCATATCACAATTTACGACCTAAAGAACATCCGTACCCTGCCCTCTGCAACACCATACTCCACATGTGTTTGGATGCACCCTTTGTTGCAGATAGGCAGTTGACAGCAGCCTAGAGATGTTAAAGTACAGAGTGCAAATAGTTGCAGATTAAAATTCTTGGTCGTTGACGAATGCACAGTTTGGTAGAATCCTATGAAAAATGAAATAAACTCGCAGCTCTGAATCTCAAGGTGTTCTTGGAAACTTGAGGTAAATGGTACACTATATTGAGCAACTTGACGTGGTAATTAACATATTATGGAATCATTTCATCCCATTTTCATGCCACTATACAAGTCACTTTTTTTTTTTTTTTTTCCGAAAATACATCGTGCATTTGTTTACATAAATATATCTCATTCAGACAGAGGTGTAATCTATTTATATAAGATGGTAGGAAGACAGTACTATGCTCATTATTTGTAAAGGAATATATATATCACAGTCGCATAGCGTAGAGCCTTTGCATTTGCGGAAAGGGTTTTATTCTCCGTGTGGTATAAATATATCTGGCAGATGGTGATGTAAACCCAAATTTCACCTGGGTGCGGTATAAAAGTAGGCTTCAATGACTCAAAATTAAATGTGGTAAAGCCGATATGTCAAAACACCTTTTGCCTCTCTCCCATTGCAGTATATAAGAAACGCATATACATATTAAATATATTTATTTGTACTAGTATATAGCTACACAGCGAAATTACGAGGAGGATATTGAATTAAGAAACGAAATAGGTTATGAAAATAAATAATGACCGAATTACAATGCCTCTTTTTCTATCGTCTCGGATGTGCCCAAAACTTAGTACCATTTAGGCGGCAGCTCACTGTTTCCCTTCTGGACAGACGTAGGTGGCAATCGTGGTATTGTTCTACTAGGTGACCGAAAATGATAGAACCGGATATTTTCTATTAAATTACCGTAGGTAAATATGTGCAGCTATATATAAGCCATACTTTTTGGAAGTCTTCTCGCATGTGGAATCCAGAGACTGGGGCAGATGACAAAATTTTATACTCCTTCAAAATGTAGTTATAATGTCTCATTACAAAAGATGAATCCGGAAAATTTCACTGTCTGAACGACTTATTAAGATGGCTATACGGACCTCACTTGCAGGGTATTCTTATTTGTGGGATTTATGGATGTATCTATGCCAAATCAATAGATGTAAATTTCGAATGAGCAAAGCTACCTGGTGGATGATGACGTCAAATGGCATCGTAGATCCTTGGCCGACAACTCTCTAACAAGCGTAAAGGCAACAAATTCTTTTTCTTACCTTGTGCTATGTAAAAAAAAAAAAAAAAAAAAAAAAAAAAAAAAAAAATACGATGGCAGCGAATGGTTATACCCTGTTCAGGTTATTCAAGATTTTCGGTGTTTGTAGGTCTAACATCCCATTGGAAATTCAGTTAAGAGACGGTATGTTAAATCAAACATTAGAACAATCTGCGCATTTCACGGATGATATTCAATTTAGTAAACGTATTATTCGTTTGTCGTACAGAATCATGTTGAAATGCAACAAGATGATTTAAGCGGCAATCACGTTCTCCAGGAATGCCGGTATGCCAAAAGAGGGCAGAAAAAGGTTTTTACCAGAGAGCAACTGAAGATCAATTGCGTCTGAAGATCCAAAATAGCCATAGGAAAGTCTGCAATTGAATAATCATGGGACTGATGTGGCAGATTTACATATCTTGCTTTCACAGCAACTGAAAATTCTTACTGATACTCTTGTTCTTCACATTTTCACACCCCTAATATGATATCCGCATTTCTGGTTGTAACGGAGAGGGTATGCTAATCACATTTTACTGATGCTACCAATATAGTTAATATATTATTCATTTGTCATTTGTCATACTATTACAAACAGAACCATGTTGAAATAACGGACGTCGGGAGTTGCACAATTCGTGTTGCCTTGATTGACCATTTTGTCAACTAAGGTGTTGACCCTCGAGAACTTTGAAATTGTATGCGTCTTCTTTACCTATTCTTTTTCGGCACATGCTCCATACTCTCATGTAAGACACGGGCTGCCCCTGAAACAGGTCCCAAAAACTCCGCACCTTAACACCAAACCCCACTTGACCCTGTGCATGTCCTCAATTGCGCTGAGGATGTCTTGTCCCCGGAAATGAAACAGTTGCAGCCTATCTCTGCTCGGACGTCCAACAGGAGAGAGAAATCAGGTTCGGGCGTCCAGTCTACCCAGTCCACTTTCGATGATTCTGTTCACGTTCATGTTCTCTCGTTTAGTCAACGTTTACTTGCTCGCTCGCCCAGTCCACGTTCGCTCGTTCAGTCATAGTCTCGTCGATAACATCACGATGGTCTTTCGTTGATGACATAGCTGTCTCGCGAGACGTCTCGTCAATACCGGGATAAGACCAGGACAAAACACTAATCGCAAGGGAAGATTGTTTTGAGAAGGATGAGATTGGTATATTATTTTATTTAGTGATGTTATTGGAATTTTTACTACAGAGGGGCCACTAGGGTGGATAGTGCTCCCAAACGAATCGAATCAATTAGAATCAAATCAAATTGAGGTTGATTTGAATCAAATGAATTGATTCAAATTGAATTGAGGTCCAATTCAATTCAAAATTAAGAGTCAAACTTTGAAATGCAATAACTTGACCAAAATACATCTAAATTTGATGATCTTTGTTGTATTAGATTCTCCTAGATAGGGCAAATCTAACAAGCTAAATCTTTTTTTGAATTTAGACATGTTTTCATCAAGTTATTGAATTTCAAAATTAAGGTTCAGATTGAAACTTGAATTGAATTGGACCTCAATTTGAATATTTCAAATTGAATCAAATTGGAGTCAAATTCAATTTAATTTGATTTGTTCCAAGCACTAAGAGTGGATATGATCAGGATGGTGGGCCTATTACAGAATGATGGCTATCAATACATGGCTCTTTATATGTTTATTTTCTCTTGCTTATGAGCTAGAGGTTTCTGCCTTTCTTTCCATATTACCAAATGTGAGAAGTTAACCATGTGAAATTTTTTTCATCTAGTATCAGTGTTAGTAGATAGTCACATTTTCAAGATCTGTTTTGGCCACATTGATACAAACTCTCTCTACAGACCTTATAAGAAATACTCTGTGTGGTAAATACTCTATGTATTGAAAACGACTGGAAATGAGGTTTATTAGAGAAGGTTGAATATGTGGATAATATTCTATCTAAATATCTAACCTTTGATATATGTAACTCATTCTCAGGGTCACAACATCCACCTCTCTAAGGTTGCATGTTGCCAGCTGAAGTTCTGGTTCACAAAGATGTCTGCAACCGAAATTTCATCCATCGTCCTCGACCAGCACGTCCAGATCGTGAGCTCCGCGAATATGGGTATTCGATGTCCAGATAGAGTTGTATGTAAAGACAATAACTTTGAAACCAAATTTCAACCAAGCAGGTTGATTTGGAATGACATGATACATTGCTACAAATATTGAGGCAACCCTGAGGAAATGGTCGCGGAAATACCCATAGTCCATTTATGTAGGTATTGCTCTTTTTAATGTAATATTCGCAACCAAGTTTAATTGTATAGAGACATAGACTAAAGGACATAAATGGAATGACAACTAGAACTTCCAACTAGGACTTCAGTTCATTAGATTTTATTTAATGTGAATTAATTGAAAGAACCACCTAAACCGAAGCTTTGCATACAACTATTTGGTACAAGGAGTTATTCAAAAAAAAAAAAAAAAAAAAAACACAGACATGCACAACTATGTCAATCCACTGCATCTCCAATGCAAAACAACCATGAATATGTTTATACATCTATACAACTACGCAATCTCATTACGCACTCCTTACCAGATTGTGGCTTTAGAATGCACAAGTGCTCCAAAGACTCCTCAAGGTAAGTTCCAGGTTGACAATGCCGGATGGACTGGCTCTTTTTCCACACGGCGCACTTTAACAATGGAACGATTACTTACGTGCTCTTCTATGTATACGAGACCTGGTATCAGGGTGCCCGCGAATTTGGAAAACTTTCGATTGAATGATGATTGTTTTTATTACCAGAAATGTTGTGGCATGCATGTGACAGCAAATACCGCGGCCCATAACCGCTGGACTCAGATCCTTAAGGCGAATCACGACCATGCAAAGGGAAAGAAGGAGAGTGCTAGGAAGAGTGCTGATGACAATTTTGAAGAAAGAAACTAAGCTACCTAATTACGGATACACGAGTCTTTCAATCCCTTGCTTTTTGTTTTTCAAAGTGGAATGAACGATTGTAATGCATTTAATAGCACATATGCCTCCCACCGCAACCGGCAATGCAATGTATGCTGATGTCCTCTCACCACCACCCCCTCAATATATGCATAACCCACCTCGGCGCACCTTTCGGTACCCATACCGCGCCCTCACAGAGATTGGTGCACACAACCGCCCAACCATTGGCCACACAACCGAACCGACCATGGACCCGATGATTTCATCGAGAACAAACCCCTCGCAACCCGCCGGCCCCTATACGATGCAGGTCTTGACGTATCCGCTGCGCACGTGGGATCCGAGCGCGTCAGCGAATAGGTGGAACTGTGCTAACGATATTATTGCGTAGCAGTCGGACATTAGCGCACCGTTCATTTCACAGTCATGTGCTCATTCTTGCCCACGCCACTCCCTCCATCTCCTCACACCTCCAACCAAGGACCATAATAACCCACGTGTCCATCCCAAATATTTCTGCGAACTCACCATTTGGCGTCGAACTACCATCACGCTCTCGACTCAACAGGGGACGTCCACGATTGCGTGCAAGTCGATATCCCACATATTAACTCCGATGACTGTACGACAGGCGATGGAAATAGTGGTAATGATAAGGAGGGAAATGTGCAGGCGATTAAGGGAGCGGCGTATACGCGCCGTTGTTTTTTGTATTTTTTCTCGTCCCCCCCCCCAAGTGTATAGGTATCCTGAATGTAATTATGAATTCCAAATTCTCCTTTTCGCTAATCATGATCTGCGATATCTAAGCAGGGGATAATACATCTCCACCGAAGTAGAAGAGGCTTGCTCATACCGATGTCATTCTCATTTTGGCCACCCTTTTCATACTACTTTCACTGTTCGCGCCATCGCAATAAATATAAAGACGCGAATCACCACGAACTGTGCGGTCAGCAGAACTTACCGTTAGCCTTGAGATCGATTTTGGTAAAAGGAATATTCCCAGCTTGTCAATTCTAGAGTATAATGTGCTACGCAGGTGCCGGCTTCTTAGGGGGGGAAGCCCCCAACCATAGGATAGATCCAACAAACGCAGAAAATTCCTCAAAAATCAAAATTAAATAAACGAGTAAAAAAAAAAAAAAAAAAAAAAAAAAAAAAAAAAAAAAAAAAAAAAAAAAAAAAAAAAAAAAAACCGCTGCTGCAGGTTCTATAAGCGGAAAGGGGAACGTAAAAAGAGATTGTTCGGCGCATGGTGGGCATGCATATATATATGGAGTGATTAAGTATATAAAATGAATTCTCCATCACCGAAACTTCTTTCCATTCCCACACAATCTCTTTGCATGCCTAATGGCGGAACGCCAAAGTCATTCCGCCGAGATTCCTTCCACTGCGACCACTCTAAAGGCTCGAAAACACGCCTTTAGATCCCGCTGCAACGACCGGACCAAATGAAAATGTGCCGAAATTTCCCAGCCACTCCAATGTACAAAAAGACTCGTGGAGAAGTTGCTGCAACATCGAACTGCCGAAATCTCACCGCCAAAATTCCCATCGCCATATCGTGACAAATCTGATTTCATATGATCTCTTAAAAAGATGTCCAGGCTTCAAGGCGATGCTGTACGGAAACATGCGAGAGGGTTCCTCTCATCGCGTTGTCCTCAACGATATCACCTCCGCGGTGCTCAACGTCGTCCTCGCCTTCATTCATACCGAGACCATCGAAAACACTGTCAACATTTCCATCGCTGTAGGAATATACGGCGCAACAAGCTTTCTTCTCCTTCCCAAGCTCATGGAGATGGCGCTGGAACGCGCGCACGACCTCGCTGATTTTGGTGTTGCCTCATCGCTTCTCATGAAGCCGTCGCCGCCATCCCTTGGAGCGAGCCAACAAGGATTTCTACGACGTGCTCCTCAATCCCTTCCGCGCTCAAAAGCTTGTTGTCGGCGAACTGTCCAATCTTTCCGAAGAGGACCTCGAACATTTTCTCACTGATGGAGCAACCCTTGTCACTCCCGAGGACTACCTACCTGTTGCTACGTCGTTGACTGGGCTGCTCCGTCGGCTTCGGAGCGCCCTGCTGTTCTGACCTAGCCCACCCACAAATCTGGAAAGGCCAGTTGCACAAATGATTCCAGTACTAGGAAACCGCAGGCCAGCCACCTACAAAATCACTAATCAAAAAAAGGCTGGTAATACAGGAATTTTGACACACAACACTTGTTTGTAATAGAGGTGGCACGTTATCACATTTTGGGATGGATATCTTACTGCGGCTTGCTTTTGCACGCTCGATTTGATCAGTTTCCGTATGCGCAGGTTCCCAGGAGGCCACCACGTCAACATTAAGTAAACCCTAAGATAGTGAGTCGAGGTCAAGCGATAACCACAGGGAAACATGTACATGGTTAAAGTTTGTGCAAATGTAGTGGATATGTGTGCGTGCGTGATTGTGTTGATTTTACCAAAGCTTGAGAATATCAATAAACATGCCAACCGATAGTCGTGTATGTTGGGTTTGGAAATTTATATGGTGGGTGTTCGCTTTATTTCCTGAACAACTTGAAGTCTGTTGTCGTTATTAAAGTAACATGTCTAAAGCAGAAGCCAAACCGTAAATGGCTGCTCACAAGAATCGACCCCGTTCCTCGAATGAGAAATTTGTTGCAAGGACAAACGCTGACTTTAGGAGATCTTTAATGCTATTCGATTTACAAGATGAATTGCCAAATCACCAAGTTTATGGTGCCCATTTACAACCCGCGCTATCATGTATATACTCGTAGTACAGACTAATTACCATTACCGGACACGTACGGCTCGACTTTTGTCCACCAGCTTCTGAAGACATCATCTTCGAACGCGTTCAGCAATGAATTCTCGAATTCGATTGGGTTGCCCATTTTCATGAGCATGAAACCTCCGGCAAGGATGAAATCGGAGTAACCGACTGTCGTGAAGTGAAAACCGCGCGGTAAAATGATCAGGGATGAACATCGCGTATGCTCATGATCCAAGTATGTATTCAGCAAACTTTCCGCGATACTCACCATTCTCGCCGGAAATCCATCCAGTGAACTTTAACGCATCATGAATCGGGCTCAAGGTGACCTTAAGCTGAGAGCGCGCCGACTCCTTATCTTCGCAAAACTTCTCCAGCGTCGCACCGAAATACTTCTCTCTCGACTCGCGGAAGTACGCAGCACTCGGTTCGTCCAATAGGTTGTAGATGTCGAGCATAACGAGTTTTGTGAAATGCGGGTATAGGTGATTTATGACGTACTTCTCGAAGAAGAGATGTAGCGGCTTGTTGTTGTTGAACACCGACGGTGTGTCGGGGTACGCCTCATCGAGATACTCGGCGATCTTCCACGAGTCCCAGATGGCACCGTCGTGCTTTGGATCGACGATGACGGGTACCTTTGGAGGCCATTGGCCTTGGTCGCTACCCGAGGCTTGGATGTGAGCATTTATTCATGGATAAGATTCATGAAATTCAGAAGGAGTGACAAGCAAATTTAAATACCATATCTTGGGGATTTCGCGGTGAATTTCAACGAAAGTCAGAGGAATAGTATTGAACTTGAGTTTCTGTAAATGCGCAATTTGTGAATTTGTTTTCTTCTCTAGAGATTTAAAACAATTATGTTGGGTGAACAAACGTAAAGGATCCCAACCTTCAGATTCAGCACCGCTTTGGCCTTAGCTGTGTTGCCGGAATGGAGCAAAATCCCGTCCTTGCCAACAAGATCATATAGCTGGATAGACATCTTTGTTTGAATTTCTTGCTTGTCGAGCAGTGGGTTTTGGGTGATGAGAAGACGCTTTATTAGCGATATGACGCTTACAAATGCCAACGATTACAAAATGCCAACGATTACAAATGCCAACGATTACAAATGCCAAATGCCAAAACAGTCACCGAGACCTTCTAACCTGAATACGATTAGTCAGATTGAACGATTGAGAAATAACGGGACGAGTTCCTCTGTTAACTGGTAGAGGACGAGCGATGCGCGTGATCGTGTAGGCAGCCAATGACTTGGGATATGTGGTGGCGCAGCCTGACTACGTCATCCTGTAAACGTCATCAGCACGCGTAAAAGCGCGTATGCTAGTATCAATAACCAATTGCTTCTTGCTTCTCTCCACCTGTCTTTCCCCAAGTATTCTCCACTAGCGAAAGCAGATAATAACAAAGACACCTCTAACATATACTACACTATATAAAGAAGATGTCAAACCTAGGAAACTCAGGTATGTCAAACATGAGTCTGCCAAGTAATATAAGTGGAACAGGACCCAGAATGGGTGTCAGCAGGGTGAGCATATCAACAACAATGGTAAAGAGGATGATTCCTGTCTTTGACAGTAAGGACTATACTATATAGGTATACTATATGAAGAATCTCTTAGAGAAATATAGTTTAGAGGACTACTGAAAGTCACAGATATAAATAATGAGATATAATACTACAAAGGATCATAAAATACTAAGGAAGATTATGTTCACCCTTTTGAATATGCAAATGAAACTTGTCATCAACACCATGATAGCAAATGAAGTCTGGGAGATCTTATATAATTATTATCAACAGACATCTATATCAAATAGATTCTATCTAAAAGTACAACTATTTAACTTCTAAATAAAGTTCAAAAAGAGTATCTGGGACTACATCAATTATATTGATAATCTGGTGAATTAAGTGAATTCTCTTTCTATATTAGTAGATCTTATCAAAAATAAAGACAAGATCCTGACTCTTATGTGAGATCTTTTCAATATAGTTATTATACTATATATGAGAAAATCTAGCAAACTATTGAACTATAAGTATATTGTTATAAGCCTTTTAAATGAGGAATAAAAGGCTGGGCAGTAATAATAATAAAGATAATGAGAAAGTATTCTATAGAGTATATAGATAAGTCAAAGGTAAGCAAGACAAAGAATGAGAGCAAAGTCAGTAGTATAATAATCAGTATAACAGTCAATAAGCCAGATTCAATAGTAAATACTTTTACTGTAATAAGCATAGACACTGTGAGCAAAACTACCATTATAAGAAGAAAAAAAAGAGTAGCTAATAGTAATAAGAATAATGATAGACAAATGTGGTAAATTCTAATAATAGTAATAAAAGTAATAATAGTAGAGGTCTATTCTTTATAGAAACAATAACCTATATATATATAAAGAGAGATATAAGAGCAAATTTAGAAAATACTTTTACATTAATGAAAAATATTGATATATATAAGTATTAGTATCAATATAAGCTATATATTAAACAGGACTTATATATATAGCAAAGAAGTCTAGCTTATGGATTTTAATGCAACACAGTATATAATAGTATACCATGAGTAGTTCTCTATATATGAGAAGTTCAAGTATTCCATACCATCAAACTGAGTGATAATAATATCATTTATACTTAAGACAAGAGTAATATCAGTATATATCTATATAGAAATATTAATAAATCTTCAGATATCTTCATAGAACCTCTTATTGATAAGCTGGATAATAGCTTGAGGAGATAATATATATCCAAATAATGATGATAATTAATCTAAAAAATAATAAAAAGCTGATATATATATTAAAAAAGAGGAATATATATAATTAATAGTATACTAAATAGTATATTATCTATATATTCTACAACAACAACAGCACAAGTAACTATAGACAGAAGAACAGAATTTGTGAACTAGTTCTTTGAGGTTCTCTATAAGAAGTATGATCTAGTATGTTCAGACTATAGTATATCACCCTCAAGGAAATAGACAAGCAGAAAGGACCAATAAGACTCTCAAGAATATCATTGCCAAGATCTGTAATAACTATAAAAATTGAGATCACTATCTGTCAATAGCATTATCTATATTTGGGATATCTGATCACAAAGTACTCATTTCACTCCTTGAGAGATGCTGTTCAGAAAAGAAAGTTCTCAAGAAACTCTATTATCTAATGGAGATACTATATGAAAACATATAGATACAGAGATATAAAGACTATACCAAATTAGAAAAAAGACTAAGGATTACATAACTAAGGTATAGATACTATAATAGAATAATGCAGAAAAGATTCACAAGTCCTTAGAGATTATCAAGATAAGAGACAAAGTCCTGATGTATTAGAATATAGTAGAAGCTTTATGGTCATAAAAACTGGAGCCTAAGTAGAAAGGATCATATTTTGTACAAGATATAAAAAGAACTACCTTTTGGCTATAGAAACTCTCAGATACAATTATCCCCACTACTATTTACTGAAACCAACTCAAGAAGTATCATGGTTAATCAACAGAGTACTACCATGGCCCTCAAGATCATTAGTACTATACAGTAAGCCATAGAAAGACAATAGTGCACTATTGAGCCACTGACTATGAAAGAATCCTTTGACAGTATATAGAGTATAGTCTAAATATACTTGTTACAAATCTCATACTTCAGAGTCTATCAGAACTAAACTGAGTTTCAAGAATACTTCAAGTTGGGATAGCTACTAAACTTGCAATCAGATATGGGAAAAGAAGACTGGATTAGAGAGTATCAGCTCTCTCATACTCAGATCATAATTGCTGAATGAGTCAACAAGATATTCAAGAATGATGAGCCAGTCTTAGCCTATCTTTATAGAGTAGTCCTAGGAGACTTTGGATATATATATCAAGAGATACTACTTGAAGTATATAATGGCACAAATTATATAGTATAAGGAGATACAAATTAAAGAAGCTTGGGAGTTTGAATAGGATATTTTAGAGATGAATCACCTATTCAGGAGGAAGTTGTGATAATTGATCTAAATTAGAAATATGAATCAAGAGAATTAGATATTTGATTGTAGTATCTGAACTCAATTTCTGATATAGTATAGCCTTACAAATAGCAGTCATTGTTATTTTACAACTATTAAAGTTTTCATAGATGTTGAAGATTTTACAGATATTAAACTTTTGGCAATTATTAAAGTTTTAGCAGATGTTAAAAGATTTAATACTTGTGAAAAGTAACTTACAGAAAATATAGTCATAACTTAGCTACCTATAGCTAGCAAACTTGTATAAATAACCCAGTATCTTAGAGTAAATAAACCTCAGATTGAAATAGTTCAAAGCAAAGAGAAAGTAAAGGAACTAGTAAGCCTGTAGGCAGATATACTTCAAACTTACTCCCCTGTACTCTGAGGACTCTGCAAGAGTCAGAATAAGTCAAGTTTTCAAGATACAGAAATCTGCCATACTTCTGAGGTTAGGTGTATGCTATGTTACAATATATAATAAAAGTTATATAAGAAAATATTTAAGAATATCTGTCTAAATTAAAGATAGAGCTATAGACTAAAAAGTCAGAATTAAGTCCTAGAATATCTCAGAATATATATGGAGATAAAATTTTTTATAATAACTAAAATAACTAATAGCTAAATTTAAAGTAAATATTATGCCAAAGTAGACTAAATTAACTAAAATATCTAAGTCAATTATAGTGCATCTTGTTACATATATGATACTAATAGTAACATATATATAGTAGTATCTATATTATAATAATAGTATATATTTTGACCATCTTCATATCAATGCTATAACTGCAAAGTCCTGAGAAGCTTATAATAATATATCAACTAAGTTTCAGAGATTATATAATTACATCAAGTAAAATTATTGAGCTTATTAAAGAATAATATATAAAAGAAGTTTGAATACATTTGATTGAAGTTACTCTTGAGAAGTTAGTAAGATATTTCTATATATCTTCTATATCCAAATAATTTCCCAATAATAAGTAAAATATCCATTAGTATAGTTTCTATTAATATATTAAAAATATAATAAGTGTATACTATGAGTAATAGCTATATAGGAGATAAATCTCAGTCTTTCAAGTAGTGATATAGTGACTTTATATCTGGTATTTCTGAATTATAAAATTGCATGAATCAATCTCCATATCTCACTATAACTTTAAGTTCTCAATCTAAGCTTAAGTAAAAAATTGTTTTTAATTTTATCTCTTTTTTATACTTCTCTTATTTTTTATTTTTTTTTATAGCTGATTTGATATATATTAATAGATATATATTCTTTTCAATATTAACTAGATATATAACTACTATGAAATTTACTTATATTTCTATTTTTAAAATAAATAATTTATTTTTCATTTTTTGAATCTCAATTATCTACTTTTAAATTTAGTAGACAATGATATCTAAATATCTAGAGATATTCTGTTAGATAATCTACAAAACTCTGCAGTAATTTTATGTATCTGAAATTTACTATCAAATTATAATTATTATAGTCTTTTGTCTATCTATATAAAATTAGGTCTATCTTTTTATCTAGACATATTAATCTAACTTAATATATAAAGTTCTTATACTCTTGTAAATTAACTGAGCTATAGTAATAAATAATATTATATCAACATTTGAATTAAAAATGATTTTATTTTTATTACTATCAATGATAGCTTAGCTTATATTCTATAGTATTTATCAACTTATAAGTAAGTCTATACTCATATATCTGTTAAAGCTATACTAATGTCTCTCAAATTTTATATATAGGGCTGTATAATCTTTACTATATTTTTCTTTTGCCATTACCTTCTAAAGTACCAAGATCACTTTCTCATCTACCCTCAATCTATAAATAATACAAATGGATATATTATAAAGTTCTCTGCTCATATCTCTAAACTATTACTTACAGTTATTTCTACAGAATAAAAAACATAGTAATAAGTTGTTATATTATTATTTGCTAATATTCTTAAATTTAGGTAATATTCAGATACCTCTAGCAATAACTTGTTTCTTTTTTACTAACTTTTTATAATGTGTTTTTATTTATTATTAATAATTTTTATTATATTATTTATTAATTATAAATAAAAATATAATAAGAAAACCAGCTGTACTTCTATAGTATCTACTGCTCTATCCCACTCTAGCACTTTTTACCTTAGTGATCTTATGTGAAGAAAATTAGAGTTTTACTATTAGTAATAAAATTGGAGTTTTAGTATAAGTTATCAAATAGTTAGATCAGTTTATGGATTTCTTATCTATATCAGAGCAGTAAGATGAGTTGTAGAAGTTAGAATAGTATATCAATAAGTAATATGAGTAGACTAATAACTATCTGAGTAACTACTAATACAAAAACCATATCAAATATAAGTAATGGAAGACCCAAGACTCAATACAGTAGACAATTACTAAGAAACAGATAAAGGTTGAGAATATGAAGATACTAGTTAATAATAGAGAGAAAAGAATAATAATCATAAGACTATATCTCTCATTTGAGAGTCATCAAGATGGTATAGATCTCACCAACTTATAGAGTTTAATGAGCCTAGAGATATCAACCATCCATCTGATCAAAAACTTATTCTCTATGTCCCAAGAAGTAAGAAGTAAGACAAATTACTTTATTGATTATAGAGATAATAGAAATGCTATATATCAAACCTCAGATCTATATCTCTGGAGCTATAACTTTACCATAACTTACTATAGCTTCCTGTAGCTTATTATAGCTTTGTTCACTCTTCTTTCTCTCTTTCTTTTTTTTTTTTTTTTTTTTTTTTTTTTT
>RBNI01002995.1:0-16932 GCA_003990745.1 Jimgerdemannia flammicorona
TGCAGTCACGTAGTACAAGTGTGATCTGATATATCAAGAGATCGTCTGACTGCTGAGTCAGTTCACAGTCACGTTGTACTAAGCTAATCTAACTATACTATGACTGCTAATCTATTTATAGGTTTAGGCACTGTCTGGGTAGTCTTCGATGACATCACCATCGATGACATCATCTCTGATGAAGTAGTCATCTAGGAAGAGTGGTTCACGGATTACTTCTCCTTGTTGGCTGAGGTAATAATACATTGGGACTTCATCTCCGTCCCACAGGATAGCATCGTCTGTCTCGTATGCTGGGTAAGGTGTTGGTGGATGAAAGAGGGGTGCACTGTCTTCACTTTCATCGGATTCGCTGTCTGCGTACCTTCTATAGGTTACAGTACTATGAGTCACAGGGTTGTAGTAAGCTGGCGGCTATGGTTCATGTCGCTCGTACTCAGGTGGTGGAGTGGTTGGTTCAATCTCGAGGGTTGTCTGAAGGTATAGGTTGTATTCTCCGGTCTCTTCATTGTAGTTGAAATAATCGGGGGTGAATGCAGGTTGGTATTCGTGCCAGTGGTCATTGTCCCAATAAGTCTCATATGTGGTTATGAACTGTTGTAAGTTCATCGGCAGAGTTGGCAGTGTGATCAGAGTTGGAAGAGATCCTTGGCTTGAGGTCATGTCGGCATCGGAAGGATCATTGTCTTCTGCTTCGTCTTTGTCGAAGTTGATTATATCGTAGACATCCTTCATGGCGTATCCAACTTGGGGCATTTGCAGGATGTGATCATCGGGGTGTGGAAAGGTTCTGTCTGTGGTTTCAACATACTCAAGATACTTGTGGTTGAGTTCTTGTATCATGTCGTCAATTTGGCCATAGGACAGGGTAGCAACCATTTCGCTGGTAGTAACTCGGAGGCGGGGAATAAAGGTGCTGTATTCATAGAAGAGTTCTCGGTGTTTGCGGGCGATGAGTTTCTGGTGTTGAGACATCTGGGTAATGTCTGTGTCATGGTGGTGGTCAACCATGTCTTCCAGGAGGCGGCTGATCTGGTAGTAGCTTGAGATTTGTCCAATCCGGTGGGCCTCGTTAAGCATGTTCAGGGCATTCCATCGGGCTTCCATGAAGTAGAGAGGTGCTTGGCTGTAGATATTCATGAGGGGCAGAGGGGGTGTGGCTCAGTTAACAATGGCATTCCAAATGTCAGCACGGATGCGGTTGTAGATCTCGGTAGTCATGTTTGTGTATTTGGAAGTTGTGGTTGTTATTGTTTTGGTTCTTCATTTCGACACGTCTCGGGGCTGGGTATATATGCATTTGTTCTGGATTGGTAAGATCCTGTTTATGTGAATCTTGTGTTCCGTGACTTGGTATTGACTCAGCTTTGTGCACTGTGACTTCTGTTTGACTCAGCTTCGTGATCTTGCAGGTGATTTCCAGATTTGTTCGGAGATCGCATGTGAATTCTGTGGCTTGGAGGTTGTGCGCTTACACCTGGTCATGAAAGAGTGTGCCAATCTGCAGGAGGTTCAACTTCAGGCTCCCTTACTCGAACGGCTGGATCTGCCTGACTGTACAGTCCTCAAGCATCTTCAACTGGACACCACGGTGTTGATGGAAGTGATTCTGACTCACAACAGTGGCTTGAATGCTATTGACATAGCCCTACTTTTGATTCAATCATCTTTGCAACGGATCGATCTTGATGGGTGTGATTCCATCTTTCCAGTACCAATTCATACCGTCAATCTTTCCCCCACCGCATTGGATCTTTCGTTTAAATATATCGGGAAGGAGCGCGCGAAAGTTTTTGCAAAGGCCCTTGAATTTAACACAACCCTTACCTCGTTGAATCTTGAGTCGAGTAATATCGGGGAAGAAGGCGCAAATGCCCTTGCAAAGGCACTCGAAATCAACAATACCATCATCTCATTGAATCTGATGAGGAATGGCATTGGAAAGGAGGGTGCAAAGGCCCTCGCAAAAGTCTTCGAAATCAACAAAACCCTCACCTCATTGGATCTAACGTCAAATTTCATTCAAGATGAAGGTGCAAATGCCCTCGCAAAGGCCCTCGAAATCAACAATACTGTCACGTCATTGGGTCTGTCATCGAATGGCATCGGGGAGAAGGGTGCAAAGGCCCTTGCAAAGGCCTTCGAAATTAACAAAACCCTCACTTCAGTGGATCTAATGTTTAATGACATTCGAGATGAAGGCGCAAATGCCCTCGCAAAGGCCCTCGAAACCAACAAAACACTCACCTCATTGAAGCTGCGGTGGATTCATATTAGGATGGAGAGCATAAACGCCATTGAAAATGCCCTAAAATTCAACAAATTAATCATCTCGTTGAATAGCATAACTCTCACCTCATTGGATCTGTCGTTGAATAACATCGGGGAGAAGAGGGCAATAGTCATTGCGAAGTTCCTTGAAATCAACAAAACCCTTATATCATTGGATCTGTCACAGAATAGCATTGGGATGGAAGGTGCAAAGGCCTTTGCAAAGTTACTTGAAATCAACGAAACCCTTACATCATTGGATCTATCGCAGAATAGCATCAGGATGGAAGGTGCAAAAGCCCTTGCAAAGGCTTTCGAAGTCAACAAAACACTCACCTCATTGGATCTAATGTCTAACAAAATCAAGGACGAAGGTGCAAAGGCCCTTGCAAAGGCCCTCGAAATCAACAATACTGTTACCTCATTGAATCTGACATCGAATGGCATCGGCGAGGAGGGTGCAAAGACCCTTGTAAAGGCTCTCAAAATCAATAAAACCCTCACTTCATTGAAGCTGCAGGGGAATAATGTCGGAGAAGACAACATTTTCGCCATCACAATTGCTCTCAAACTCAACATATTCATTACTTCATCGGATAACATAACGCTCACCTCATTGGATCTGTCATGGAATAAAATCAGGGAAGAGGGCGCAAAGGTCATCGCAAGGTTCCTCGAAACCAACAACACCCTCACTTCTTTATATCTGTCATCAAATAACATCAGGAAGGAGGGTGCAAATGCCATCGCAAAGGCCCTAAAAACCAACAAAACCATCACCTTATTGCATCTGTCAGAGAATATTATCGAGGAGGAGGGCATAGAGGCCATCGCAAAGGCCCTTGAAACCAACAAAACTCTCACCTCATTGTATCTGACATCGAATAATATCTGGGAGAAGGGTGCAATGGCAGTCGCAATGGCCCTCAAAACCAACCAAACACTCACCTCATTAGGTCTGCAATCAAATAGCATCGGGGAGGAGGGCGCCAAGGCCCTCGCAAAGGCCCTCGAACTCAACAAATCCCTTACCTCATTAGGTCTTCGGTGGAATAGAATCAACCAGGAGGGCGGAGAGGCATTCGCAACAGCTCTCAAAACCAACAAAACCCTTATCTCATTGGATCTGCGGTCGAATAACGTTGGGGACGAGGTTTTACAGACCATCACGAAGGCCCTCGAATCCAACATAACTCTCACATATGGCATAATATTGACAAGTAAAACAGAAAGCAAGCTCGGAAAAACAATCATAGAACCGAAAACTCTCTCTTTTAGTCATCCCCACAGATCCCACTACCAACAAGGAAATGGACGTCCTTCATTTGCCAGGACGTCGGAAAGCATCCCAGACATCATCGACGTCGCCCCGCACAATTTTCCTCACCCGTTTGCCCCGCACAATATTCCTCGCTCATTTGCCCAGCACAATTTCCCTCTATCCCAGACATCTTCGTCGTCGCCCCGCACATTTTCCTCATTTGCCTGGACGTCGGAAAGCCGTATCCCAATCCTCATCGACGTCGCCCCACACAATTTCCCTCACTCATCGCCTGGACGTCGCCCGCACAATTTCCCTCACTCATTGCCTGGACGTCGGCCCGCACAATTTCCTCACTCATTTGTAGACCGAGCCACAACAAGCGGCAAGCCGCTTGGGCAATGAAGAATCCCAATTGTAGGTTTCACCACCTCTGTTCCCCCAAAGAAAGGCGATAGCATATGATACAACATTTCCATTTTTAAAAGTAATGAATTACATATAGGGATATGATTGGCTCTTGATCTGAATGTGTTGGGATTTACAACTCGTTATCAATGTAATATGTCATCAGTACTACGTCAATATCGATAAAGTGCTGCTCTTTGTCAAGAACCATATTCACAACAGGTTATGAGCCCCACCTACAAAAGGTTATGAGCCCCGCCTACAACAGAATGAAGTCAATCTCATTCGCCACAATTCCGTCGCCCTTAATAGTGGCTCTCTTTCGATGTGTATGCAGAGCGGTAATCCACAACCTTGATGCGCATTTTAAATGGGTGTCAACTTCACTGTGTGTACTTTGAAATTCCAATGTCCTATAAAATGCACATCGCCACATGAGCATTCGAAATCTTCAAAATAAGCCCCCCTCTGAAATTGATGTACACTATTTAGTGTTTCAGCAAGTAATGCAAAATATACGTCGGACTGCAATATTAATATGCTAAACTCGTTATCCTTCCTGCCGTGGCAGTCACTCTTCACCCACAAGCTAAACCATGCTGGCCTCAATCGTCGGATCGTAATTGTCTACAGATACTCAAAGATTGTATGATTAAGGTTTCTTTGCCAGTAGGCATTTGTCACGAGCTGCATCGCCCCTTTCCCGATTTAGTGACTTCTGCGAGAGTGCAACTCGCCCTCTCCCAAGGCTCTTACAAGCTCTGCTTTTTTTAAAGCAAAATGTGTCAATGATAGCAAGATGTGCCAACGATTTGTCACATCACACCGTATCTGACTGGCAATACTCTCATTGACACTGACCTTCATCTCCCCATTTTCGCCGTCGAGAATAGGTAAGGTCAATATTGATTGAAATCCGCTTCCGTGAAAGCAAGCCTAAATCTCCTCTAAGAAATTTTGCGTGTTGCAAGAGCTCAGCTTGACTAACTTCAATCTCAGCAACGGCGGCTCAAAAACTATTGCCTAATCTACACGGTTTAAAATATCAATAATGATAATAATAATCTACCGATGGTGTGCAAGCATTGATAGATCTGCCACATACTTTTTAAGGAGTGCTGCAAGCACTTTCCACCAACTGTTACTTAGTTTTGTCGAAATCAATGTTATGATAGAAAATTCATTTTACTGTCAAGTTTCCAAAGAGATAAATTTTGTTGTGTAAAGAAAAAAATAAAATAAAAACCTCTTCGACAACTTCATTCCAATACTGATTTTTTTTTTTTTTTTTTTTTTTTTTTTCCACTAACAATTGCCTTAGTGCATATTGGTAAGGGATTTATGGAAGCCAACTAAAATAACGAAAAGCTGATATTGTACATAGTAAAACCTCCGCTTCATTTGAGATTTTCTCTAACGAGATACGTTCATAGACATGCTATTTCCACACCATCGTAGGGTGGTGTGGTCATGACAGGGTATAAAGATAAATATAGTGCGGCGAGTTGCGATAAGACGATTGCAGTTAAAATCGCTCGCAACAACACCCAATATGCAAAGACGAGAGGAGACAAGAATGACAAGGAATTTTTGTGAGCAATCCTGGCGATCTGTTTAGAGGACTTTCTTATTCGAGCCACCCTCAGACATCCATTAGATTTAATCATCGTTTCGTTCCTGACCAACCCTACACGCACTACCAGAATATAACTCCCACTTTTCCAGGGGTCACGGTGGCGTGAACGACGACGTTGTAGGCTTGTTTAAGAGTTCAGATGACTGTGGCGATTGAGATGGTGAAGATTCGTGGGAATGACCTGATGAGTAGAATAACAGAGGGGGGATTTGGCCCTGAGCCATCACGCACTAACTCTAAAGCTGGTATTTATTTATATTGTTTCACGCGTTCAACGGGCAGAGGAACAGCGAGATAAATTAGCTTCGGGCGTGCAATTGCAAGTACGGATGGAGCTAATGAGGAATCGTCCATGTTATTAAAGAAAGAAAGAAAAAAAGAAAAAAGAAAAATATACACAATATACAGTAAAGTGATATTACTTCCTTTCCCAGTTGTCTTTTTCTAACCACACCGGCACCTTCATAAAACTCTGTCTTACCCCTCTATCGGTAATTCCTTTACTGCGCTCCTTTCGGCAACAGTACTACCATATCCCGCGACAGCTCAATAAAACCCCTATCTTTCTCTGTCGTTTTTGTTGTTTGGAGTGTACAAGTGCGAGGGGAGATCCATGGCACGACAGGTGATGTATCCGTATACATGTCGTAGAATAAATCAATAGTTGTTATGAAACAATCTCGTTCTCGAAATACCGGTAAATCGGATGTACTATTAACAAACTTGAATGCGCATCATGCAGACTAAAGGGGTCGTTTGCCTTTCGACACGCGGAACAACGATCAGGGATTTTCGGATGATGGCTTTGGCATGATTTCTGTTTCAATTTTGGAGCTCAGGCTAACAATGTTTTTGATCAATTTTTATTACCCGTCCTGCGAATACTCGCCTGTCATTTAAATACTTTCTCGCCTAATTCTCATATATATATGACTGAATGCCTCCTTTATTATTTATTCTATCATGGCAACCGATGTGAATACTGTGTTTAGGTGAGTGCTGAAGGTCCGCGAGAGGGTCTTAGAACACCATCCTCTGGACATGGCAACAGCTGTGGGTGGTCCGGGGTTTCGTTGATCAAATTATCCAAATATTACAACACCCAGAAACGACCTGGCAGGTTTCCAACAAAGCCAAAGATAATTCCAAATACAGCGCGGCTATTCAGAGAACCCTTAGCGATGTGTGAAAAATTGTTAGGAGCTGACCACCCTGACACGGAGATCTCTGCGAACAAATAGACAATGAGTTTCGGGCGCCGGAGACGAATGTTGCGAGGCTTACCACTCCGACGCTGACCACCAAATACATAAGACACGAGGAAGGAAGAAAATAGGGGCTACATCACTGTTGAGAATTTCATTAGGACATTGATGTGGCTAAGGCAAGAGGATGGTGGAACCAACATGTCGAACAAAACGTATTATCAATCATAATTTTGTTTTGTATTTTATATATTGAATGGTCCCCGAGGCAATCATTAATTTGGCATCATCAGGAATAATGAAATTGTAGAAAACTATGTTCGTGAACCTAGTTCATCACAGTTTTTACGGACCAGCGATCCATCATTGTCCTGCGGTTTTCATGTATCATCGTCAATTGCCAGCCGTCAATTGTCCTCCATCTTTGTCTTCCATCTTCGCCCGCCTATTGTCCATCATCGCCTATTGTCCATCATCGTCTATTGCCCATCATCATTCATCATCATCCGTCGTCCATCCATCATCCGTCATCCATCATCTGTCATCCGTTGCACATCGTTATCCGTTTGTCGTCCATCATCCATCGGTCACCGTTTTCCTGCGGTTCGTCATCCAAACAAAAAATACCTACAGAATGACGTCAACCTTAACTGCAGACGATTAACCGCAGAACGAAATTAGCTACAGAACGCAGAGCGATGACTAACCGCAGAATGAACAACAATCCGCCGAACGTAGAGTGACGCAAATCGTTCACTATTCTCACAATATGCTTTTTCAAGTTCCTTTCTATTCATGAACGATGGCGCGGTCGAATCGAGGTCATCGCCGGCGGAGAGGGGTTATTGATCATTGGCACAGTTAGATTTTTCATGTAGGGATTAAATTGCCGATGATGCTGGGATGTATCCGTGCACATATTGTAGAATAAATCAATAGTTGTTATGGAATAATTTTCGTCTCAAAATACGGTAAAACGGGATGTATATATTAACAAAGATGAATGTGCATCATGCGGATAAAGGGGATAGTTTGCCTTTCGAGACACAGAGTCAGGGTTAGGGCTTTCCAGATGGCGGCATTCAACAATCGATCTCAGGCTAACAACATTTTTGGTCAATTTTTATTATCGGTCGCGCATGACAGAATGCTCGCCTGCCATTTTCAAAGTGTACGAATGTATCGTAAATACTTTTGCCCTTAATTCTCATAGAAATATATGGTTTAATTCCTCCCTTTTTATTGTTGTTATTTTTATCATGGCTAGCGATGTGGAGATTGTGTTTATATAATCCGCGAGAGAGTTTTTCCGACATTGCGGAGCAGCTGTTCATAGGAGCATGGCAAAGCTCAAAAATCCAATCGTCCGGATATGTCAACATCCTCAAACCATGGCAGGTTTCCATCAAAGCCAATGACAATTCCAAATGCGGCGCAGCTATTCAGAGCCAACAAACAGACAAGTCTAAAAAATGTGTTCGGGTGCTGCAAATTTGTGCGAACTGACCAACAACTTGGCGTTTTTGTTCAATTAAATCAATGGCATGTCTCCGCCAGCAGATGTTGCGGGGTTTGTCATTCCGACGCTAACCATCAAATATAAGACACGAAGACGGAAGAAAATAAGGGCTACATCACTGTTGAGAAATCTATTAGGATGTGGGTTAGGCGAAAGGATGGTGGAACCAACATGTCAATGTAGACGGGAACATCGATATTAATCCTGTTTTTTTTTATTTTTATTTTATTTTTATTATATACATGAATGCAATCTTCATCAGTAATAACAAATTTTTAGGTAATATGAGTAAATCCGCTTAATGAAGATGAACTATTGACATATGATATGCACTCACAATCATCACCGTCCTACAGTCCGTCATCTATAATGCTCCTGCGGTCCATCGTCAATTGTCCATTGTCCGCCATCCATAGCTCATTGTCTATTATCCATCGTTCATCGTCCATTATCTCCTATTAAGATCGTCCATTGCCCATCATAATTTATTCATCGTGTCCATCATCCATCGGCCACCGTTTCCTGCGGTTTGTCATTCATTGTCTATCGCCGTCCTGCGGTCCATGGCTATTACCTGCACATCGTAGAACACAGAACACCAATTAACCGCAGAATGCCAAACAGTTAACCGCAACTGCAGACGATCAACTAGAACAACGATTAGCTACAGAACACAAAGCGATGACTAACCGCAGAATGAAAAATAATCCGTCGAATGCAGAGCGACGATAAACCGCAGAACGACGATTAACGGGGCGGCGATAAACTGCAGAACAACGATTAATCATCGCCGAGTAGCTCTACTGCTAATGGTCTCGGATTGGGTTTCAAAACGTTCGGTCCTGATTCCGATCTTTAATTAGAAGATTAGTTGAGATGAGACACGTTGAAATTAATTGATGACTCGACTCAAAGCTGCGGGGTGGAGATGTAATGTCGAGAAATGGCCTGTGAGTGCTTAGGAGGCGGATGGAGTTCAAGCGTGGTATGGCTTGTTTTGGAAACGGGGTTCTGACGCAGTCTTTTCTTTTTGGTTTATATTTGATTGGAAGGGATGACAATATTGTGAGAGATAGGGAGGTCGTATTCAATAATTGTAAGCACTCCTTCCTGCGCTACGCTTGCTTCAAACGACATACCGCCTCACCCTTCCCCCTCCTCGATGTGTGCGATTCCGATGTGTCGGATGACCGGCTATAATTGGAATGAACGAGGGTGCATGTTTGGCCAGGATTTTTCAGAACTGTGCCGGATCCTTTATTCGATGCTCAAAACGAGGGGTATATACATGTTGCTAAGTACTGCGAGAGAAATCATTCCGAGTACCAGGTACTCAAGTACGTGATGAAAGCTACGCCAGCTCACCTGTAAACGATGTCAAAAACATCCCAGCTCAGCGACCTCACGCAACCTCCAGTATTTCTATTTCCTGTCCCATTTCTCCCGCTCGCACGTCGCGTAATACTCAGATGTCTCACTCCTTTGTAGCATGTGCACGCTTACTTCCTCAGCTCATAAAAGATACTCTAACGCTCTTTCTTGCGCATTTGGCATGCCGGTGAGCTGATACGCCTGGTAGGTTGATACTATCTGTTTTATGATGTGGTACGGTGACGGGTGAGATGGCGCAAATTACTAAAGACAACAAAATATATATATCGAGAACCTACCGGCGGTAGCACCTGGTTATCCACCAGGCCGATATTCTCGCGCATCGGATTAGCCTACGAAATCCTGATAAACTGATGCTCAGTATATTTGACAAATACGGTTTCCTCGCGGAAAAGTTGATCCGCTGAAACGAAATGCAAATAAACATCAGAATCCACTGCCATCATCCTTTTGGCGTCACTTACATACGTTTCCCATCCATTACAAACTCGTTTCATCGGTAATCTTGTACCTTTTCCCCACTATCTCCAGCGAATTCTCCTATGCGACGCTGATTGCTCCTTACACATGCGACCGTATAGAAGGCGCGGGCAACAGCGTGTCTTCTGCGCGATTAGGCGAGCAGTACTGGGTAAAAGAGGACGTCAAGCTTCGGGATGAGCCTTGGTGGGAATAAAGCCAGTCAGGTTTTTCGAAGGCCTACGGTTATGTAGAGTTGGGGGGGGATGGAGACGACAAAGGAGGGTGTTAATATAGTTTTGCGATGTGTGCACGGTGCCCGGCGGGTTCAATCCATCTCTACTTACTCACTCCATTCTTCCTTTTCTTCCTCCCTGTTCCACTCCCAACCAATAATAATAAACAGTTCACATATTCACCTTGATCATCCTAAAATGCTTCAGTTCGCGCAATGTTGGGTGGCAAAGCCTACAAGGGAAACGTGGTTACATGAGAATGCGTCGTTTAGAGTTCAGGAATTTAGACTTAGACTCACATACCCTCCACAGTCCTCCCTTCTCTTCGCTCATTAATAAAAAGGACAAACATACGTCAATACTCGCTTCCTCGGAACAGAGGCAATGGTGCTCGTATGGCGGCTTGTGTGTGGTATTGTCTAATGACCCGGCTGAAGCTAGCTTCCAGGGTGGTGGTGGCGAGGTCCTTCCTCGTAACGACGTTACGGGTAGTAAGGAGTAAGGTTGTTAGGAAATAATTATTTTGAGGCTGAGACGCCCATGTGACAGACCAAAACCCGTAAATTGGAACAACTCGGTACCGAAGGCTAGATAATTATTTGGTGTAGAAATATTTTCGCTACAACCCGGTTTTGTCACCCGCAACCTGGGGGATAGGTTCTTATTCGGAGATCCTAAACAAACAAACCGAACACAAATGTTTCGTAAGCGACCTGGGTGTGTCCTCAATAAGGATGAGAAGCAAGTCACCTTTGTGCTCTGCAATCTCTCCCGCACTCTAATTAGATTATTCCGTACTCAGCCTTCCAATAAACGGATGTTCATCATTACACGAAGCAATCCAATATTTTCGGCCGATTTAAAAGTGACATATCGTTTTCAATCATCGTCCTGGTACCTCTGAACACCACACCATGAATCAAGAAGAGCAAATTCCCCAGGATCGAGAGTACCTCACGCCTGAAGATCAGGCCCGCTTATTTGGGTTTTTGTCCCCAGAGTCAGCAGCACCCAACATCAACGCCTTGACCCACAAAATCATCGAAGTCACCTATGCCGAGCCTGATGTTCCTCGCCAGGTTTATTATGCTCTCTTCGAAACCCTCCGGTATCATATTCAAATGAACGGCGAATTACTGGGTCTGTGGAATTTCCTTTTCAAAGACGGTCCCATTCCTCCTGAAGCGCTCATGCCGAAGAGAGATAACTGGATTGATGATTCCATGAAAGATGCAACGCTAGGAGAAAGCCAGGAGTTCCACAAATTGAATCAGTATATTGCCGTCCTCACCAACTTTCAGCAAGCCCTTAAGAACTATGCCGAGATTCAAATCCCCTGGCTCCAGGCTCTCGAGCAGACCAAAACCTTTTACGAAGACTACAAACGGCGGATTATCCAGGCCGTACAGGAGTTGAACATCGCAGACGACAAGCAAAAGATCGATCGGTATCGGTATCGCCATTTGCGTGAGCTTCTCGCTTACAAGGCCTTGATGATGGGGGAGGGTTTTTTGCGCTGGCAATTTTACCGGGTGGCTCAAGAGATCGCCGATCACATATGCCACGGGCCGACCGATACCGGAAATCATGCCGTCAGCTTCCTACCGAAAGGTGATCGACATGCCGCGGAAATATATTTTAAAGCAAATGGCTTTCCCACTCTGCGGCCAGGAAATGATGCTCTCGCCCACAGCCTATATCAGCTGTTGGCCATTCCCATGCCCATCACAAGCCTAGTCGTCCTCGTTCCAGCGCACGATGCCGAAAACACAGGACTTCACACACTGCTAGCCTCGCAAGCGATTCACGGCCAGACGGCTAAAGAGATCCTGCAAATGGAAGACGAGGGGAAGAATGTCTTGGCCGCTCTTTGCCCCGATCCTTATGCCCGGCAAGTCATTGGGGCCCTTCTCACACAGCCATCTGACGGCAAACCCGACAACTTTATCTACGAATCCTCCACAAGCAGTTTGGTCAGCATTGATAACGAAGAAGTGTTCGCTCCTGGCATTAAGCGCGACCGTGTCAACAGCAAATCCCTCCTCTACCTCTTACCCCTGATGGACTGCGCCATTTCTCAAAAAACTCGCATTGTGTTCAAAAACCTGGTGCCGGAAGTGGTCCTCTTGGCATGGGCCAATACCTTGATAGCCAAGAATCAAAACTATTCCACTCTCAAAAAGGCTCTGTTTTCTGCAGTTAATTTTTGTCACCCGCCTCTGGCAACAAAGGATGTAGATGACCTCTGGAAAGATCTAGGCTTACCCCTTAAAATTCATCAGCTGGGCGGGGTGCTAGAGAAGCTCAAGCGTGCATTGGCAATTCCAGTTACCACTCCCCAAGATGTCTTCAATGCGATCGATTCCATTGCTCGGTCTCTATTATACTGAACTCCGAAAGAAATCAGCGTCACTTGCAGAGGCTCTCCATCACCTATATCATGGAGATACGAAGATTGTTTCTCTCCTCGACGAAAATTGGAATCTCTCCGATGGCACAACCGTGAGCGAAGGATTAAAATCGGCCGTCTCTCAAGAACAGAGCGAAGACCCAGAACGATTCAAAGAGATATTTCTCACTCCACTCAAAATCAGCATGTTTCCTATGGCTGATCAAGTCTTAGAGAGCTACAGCGAGCAAATTTTTGCAAACATTTTTGCATTCGACCGCCTGTTTCACGACCTTTCCATCTTGCAAAGCGAGGGATTTCTCAAACTCAACAATGTCGAGCTCGCCGCCAACCTCTGGGAAGACGCCCAGCAGCACCTGCGAGACCATCCATTAAAATATGGCGCTGATATCTCACTGGCGTTGGCCCAGATGTTTGTTCCCTTTCTACCGCACAACCCCGAACTCGCATGGCGCCTCACCATAGCCCAGGTTATGCCGCGTGGTCCTGCGCCGGAAGGTGTGCCCTCTTTAAACGTGAAAGGCGCATTTCTTGGGGAACGCCACCTCATCCCGGATCTCAAAAGGCGCCTATTGAATACACGAGGTCAATTTCAAGGTGACGCAACACTGACGGGACGTAGCACCGTTACATTTTATCCTCAAGATACCCCCAAGCTCTACTTCAAAGCCTATCCGGAACTTCCAGGATATGAATATGCCGTCACCCGCTTTTTACGTGGCTGGAACCTCCAAGACATACCATTTTGCGAGCTCTTTATGTTTCATGACCTCAAGAATGACCCCTATCCTGTCCTCGTAAGCCAAGCCGTTAGGGGAAATGTTCTTCACAAAGTGTGGGACAACGACAACATCTTTGCACACCTAGATCCAGCATCTACCAGCCGACTGATCATCGCCTCCATGCTGCTCAATCCTGAAGATAGCAAGGAAGACAACTTTATCATCAGTGCTGACAACAAGCTTCTCATTCCCATCGACAACGATCATGCATTTTTGCCCGGCGTCCTTTATCATGGCAGAGGTACTGGCACTCCCTTTAAAGCAGTCCCTCAGTTGCAAGCCAAAACATTGGTGTTTTGTCTACCACAGATGTGTGATCCGCTTCCATCAGTAGTAATTGAGCAGATTCGTACATTAGACATCGACAAATTTTTGACCACCTGGATGAAAGAGCTGGAAAGTGTTGAAGAGGCTTATCAATCACTTTTCACCGAAAAACAGCAACAAAAATTGCTTAACAAAGGCTCAGTATTGCGCCTTCCACTACCTTCATTATCGATGGAAAATCTCTATCGCAAGGCTTATCATTTGAAAAACGAGGTTTTGCAAAATCGACAGCTGACCCACATCGAACTCCTCGGCAGGATCGAGCCTTATGTTGCGAAAAGTTATGGCAAAGTTCTCTATCAAGGGCTAACATTGAAGAGTAAGTTTTGCACCGTGACCAGTGACCTCTATCAACGCTGCAATACAGATATCGCCATCTCTTCAATCAATACCAAAGATATGTTAAAGATCTTAAAGGTTGACACATATGCACTTATTGCCGATCACAAAAGGCGCAAAGTGATTCACACTGGTCCCCGACAGGCCTTGGAGACATTTCAGGATTTGTGCCAAAATATTGAAGCAGAAAACAATGCTCTGGTGATGCGTTTACAAGGAGAGTGGAGGCTTAAAAAAAAGTGGGATATGACTACCCATACTCCAGAGGTAGAGAAAACGATTCTCAAAGACATTTTCCATGACGATATCCTTCACATAAGCTTGGATTTTGTCAACAGCCGCTATCTGACTGGAGAGCATTTCAATAGCTTAGCATTTAATAGCCATAGACACTACCTGACCAGTGTCAATCTGCACGGCGCCAAGGCCTTTAATAATTCCGGGTTTGCAGCACTTCATAATGCTTGTAGCGATTTCCTCGAATACTTGAACTTGAGTTGCTGTCAACAACTAACCCTGGTAGCTTATGTGAAAAAACCGTCTTGGATCAAATCCATCATATCTCCCCAAGTCACACCATCTCAAGTCTTTCCAGCACATTTTCCATCCCTCAAACGCCTGGTCATGAAAGAGTGCGCCAATTTGCAGGAGATTCAGCTTCAGGCTCCTATACTTGAACGGCTAGATCTGCCTGACTGTACAGTTCTCAAGCATCTTCAACTGGACACCGAGATGCTGATAGAGGTGATTCTGACTCACAACAGTAGTTTGAATGCTATTGACATAGCCCTGATTTTGATCGAACCATCTTTGCAGCGGATCGATCTTACAGAGTGTGATGTTATCTCTCCAGTACCAATTCATCCAGTCCATCTTCCCCCTACCTCATTGAATCTTTCATTCAAAGAAATAGGGGAGAAGGGTGCAAAGCGTCTTGCAGAGGCCATTGAAGTCAACAAAACCCTTACCTCATTGGATCTGTCATGGAATGGCATTGGGGAGGAGGGCATAAAGGTTCTCGGAAAGGCTATTGAAATCAACAAAACTCTCACCTCATTAGATCTGTCGTGGAATGATATCAGGGAGGAGGGTGTAAAAGTTCTTAGAAAGGCTCTTGAAATTAACAAAACTCTCACCTTTTTAGATCTTTCACAGAATAACATCAGGGAGGATGGCGCAAAGCTTCTTGCAAAGGCCATTGAAGTCAACAAAACTCTCACCTCATTGGATCTGTCATGGAATAGCATTGGGGAGGAGGGGGCAAAGGCTCTCACAAAAGTCCTTGAAGTGAATATGACCCTCACCTCATTGGATCTGTCATGGAATAGCATCGGAGAGGAGGGGGCAAAGACTCTTGGAAAAGTTCTTGAATTGAATACAACACTCACCTCATTGAATCTATGGGCAAATAGTATTGGTGAGAAGGGTGCAAATGCCCTTGCAAAGGCCCTCGAAACCAACAATTCCATCACCTCATTGAATCTGATGTCAAATGACATCGAGAAGGAGGGCGCAACATGCCTCGCAAAGGCCCTTGAAATCAACAAAACCCTCACCTCATTGAATCTGAGATCAAATAATATCGGCAAGGAGGGCATAGAAGCCATTGCAAAGGCCCTCCAAACCAACACCAGCATTACCTCATTAAATCTGGAGGGGATTTATATTGCTGAGGCCAATGCTATGGACATTTTAAAGGCCCTCATAACCAACCAAACGATTCGGTTGCTGAATAATAACTCATTGGATCTTGGGTTTAATGACATCGCGGAGGAGGGGTCAAAGGTCATTTCAAAGTGGCTCGAAACCAACAAAATCCTCACCTCATTGGATCTGTTGTCGAATAATATCAGGGAGGAGATTGCAACAGTCATTGCAAATTTTTTCGAAACAAAAAAAATCCCGACTTCATTGGATCTGTCATCGAATAACATTGGGGAGGAGTGTGCAAAGGCCCTCGCAAAGGCCCTCGAAATCAACAAAACCCTCACCTCATTGGATCTGTCGTGGAATAGCACCAAGAAGGAAGATATAAAGGCCCTCGCAAAGGCCTTCAAAATCAACAAAATTCCCACCTCGTTAGATTTGTCATTTACTAGCATTGAGAAAGAGGGTGCAAACGCCTTCGCAGAGGCCCTCGAAATCAACAACACCCTCACCTCATTGGATCTGTCATCAAATTACATCGGGGAGGGTGCAAAAGCAGTTGCAAATACCCTAGAAGCCAACGAATCCCTTGCCACATTGAATCTGTCAGGGAATAACATTGAGCAGGAGGAAGCAAAGGCTATCGCGGTGGCTCTAGAAATCAACACAACCCTCACCGCGTCAAATGATGTCAGATACGAGACTGCAAAGGCCATTGGAAAGGCCCTCAAATCTAACACAAATCTCACCTCGATGCATAGGAAGGCACAAAGCTAGAAAGTCATAGGAATAACAATTTACTTTTAGCCATCCCGCCACTAAAGAAATTAACAACATCCTTGAAGAGCCTTCATCTGCCCGGACGTCACAACACCAACAATGTGGCCTCGCATAATTTTCCTCACTCAGTCCCTACAAGAAGCCGGCAACCCACTTAAATAACCAAGAATAGCTATTGTAGATTTTTCAATCTCTTTACCCAAAAACAAGGGGATAACCTACAACACTACCATTTTTTTTTTTTTTTTTTTTTTTTTTTT
>RBNI01002996.1:0-16919 GCA_003990745.1 Jimgerdemannia flammicorona
AAAAAGGGGAGAGAGACTAGTTTGGGGTGAGTGGATTCATGCAGGTTGGGAGCCAGTTACAGTTGGCTCCTGCTACTGCCCTGCGGTATGGGGTGAGCGGGTAGATTGGATGAAAGGTTTGTTGGAGAGCAGGAGCTTTGTGGAGGCTGGGGTAGATATGCTTGGGGGTGATTTCAATATGGTTCAGGATATACTGTTGGATAGAACAGATGGAGGACGAGGTGCTGAGAGCAGGAGTGGAGGACTGGTAGCATAGGAGGAGGTAGAGAGACTAAGTGCACTGGTAGACGCTGGTCGGGAGTGCTGGGGGAATAGAAGGGTTTATACACATTGGGCAGGGGGTCTGGGGACGAGAATCGACTGGATTCTGACAGCCAGCTGCTGGGGCCTAGATGTTTGGAAATCACTGGAGGTAGAATGGTGTCCATGGTCAGATCACTGGGGGCTTTTGGGATAGGGGCAATTTGGGGGAAGTGGGGATGGGCCTGGACATTGGTGCCTCAATTCCTCCTTGTTAGATGACAAGACCCGGTAGGATGAGTGGGCTAAGGACATTCAGCTGAGAGTGGAGAACTGGTGGCAGGAAGGTGCCTCAGTTGGGGTTCGGTGGATGAGGATGAAGGAGATGGCCAAGATTTACTGGAGTGAGGCTGGCAAGGAGGCAGGGAAGCAGAGGAGGCATAGAGTGCATTGGGCTTCTACTAGACTGACTAGGCTTCTGGAGGAGTGGGCGAGATTGAAGATACTGGAGGGAGATGATGATTGGAGGTTAATGAGGGCGAAAATGGAGGTTGTGGAACTACAACAGGTGCTGCGGGAAGAGGAAGAGGTAAGAGTACAGAGCTTGGCAGCACGGCTCTGCTGGCAGGATTTGGAGGAAGGGGAGAGACCTTCCAAGTTTCTTACAAGGGCTCTTAGGGCAAGGCGGGTACAACAACGGTGGGAAGAGGTGTTAGACTCTGATGGTATACTGGTGTATGGTGTACAGGACATTCTTGGATCGCTGAAGGAGAGATGGAGTGGATTGTAGAGTGAGGAGGAGAGTGGGGCAGATGATGTGATCATTGACCAAGTATTGGAGGATTGGTACCCACCACAAGTCAAGGGGCTAGGTGACCTGGTGATGCTGGTACAGGAAGATGAGATACACCAGGTTCTTGCTGCAACAATGCCGGATACAGCACCTGGGGAGGATGGTCTGCCCTGGGACTTTTGGAAGCAAATGGTTGGAGTCCCAGGGGTGATGGGGGAGATGATAGCATTGTGCGACTCTATTCTTCAGACTGGGAAGTGGGTGGGGGAGCAGGACCTTGGGCTGGTGATGCTACTGTATAAAAACAAAGGAAGGCAGGAGGATTGGAAGAACTGGCAGCCGATAATGTTGCTAGATATGGACAGGAAGTTGGTGACTAAGGTGGTGGTGGCAAGGCTACAGAAGGTGGCCCAGCAAGTCGTGGATATTGAGTAGAGGGGATTTGTGGGCAGGTGGCTCATCAGGGATGGCACTGCCTGGGTACATGGAGTTATTGAAGGGGCAAGGGCCTGTGGACTAGATGGGCATCTAGTCTTCTTGGACCAGGAGAAGGCTTACGACCGAGTGCATAGAGTCTGGCTGGTGAAAGTCTTGGATAGGATGGGAGTTCCATCCCAATTCTGGTCAGCAATGGTCAGCCTACTGGAAGGGAGTAGGGCTGCACTCATGTGTAATGGGTATAGAGGGGTAGCATTCCCCTTAGGCAGGGGGGTACCCCAGGGGGACCCACTGTCTCCCATTTTGTATGCACTTTCTCTGGAACCCCTTATAGATAGAATTAGGTGGAGGATAGAAGGACTCTCTGTCTTTGGCATAGGATGGAAAGTTGGGGCCTTTGCAGATGATATGGTGGTTGGTTTGGGTTTGATTGCTGATATTGAAGAGCTCAAGAAAACTGTAGAGTGGTATGAGGAGAACTCAGGAGCGAAGTTGAATTGGCATAAATGTGAAACAATGGTGCTTGGCAATGGTCTGGTGGGAGGGGAAGTTATAGGAACAATTGTCCCCACTGGTGAAGCAGTGCAGTACTTGGGCATCTATCTGTCAGTCTATGGGTCAGTTCTGCCCAGGCTTTGGTGGGAGCAGAGGATTGGAATCTGGGAGGAGGCCCTGCGGAGTTGGGGGGGAAGATATTTTTCTCTGGCAGGACAGATCTCAATTTTGAATGTCTACTGGCTGCCAAAGTTGTGGTATTTAGCATATCATCTGGACTTCCTAGCTTGAGTGGTGAAGAGACTGGTAAAGTCAGTGAAGGGATGGATTTGGGCTGGAAGGCAGAGTCAGATTGGTTGGGAGACCTTGTCCCTACCAGTGGCGAGAGGTGGTCTTGGGCTGGTTGACTTCTCAAAACAGTTATACTGTTTGCAAGCATGGTGGCTAAAGAGGGCAGTGGAATTGAGAGGAGGTGGTTGGGTTCCTCTGCTACAGAAGATCTGGGAGAGGTAGTCATCACCAAGGGGCACAACTGGGGATCTCCTCGCATTAGTTAGACTTCAGGATACTAAGCAACTGTAGTATAAAGGATTTTGGTGGGGGATAGCAGAGGGGGTGCACCGCATTGGAATTCGTTGGCAAGGGAATGAAGGAGAGGAGGATTGGGACCCAGTGATGTGGAGATGGGATCATATACTACTGGGTGGCACTCCTTTAATTGAGTTCGACATTGGTGATAGAATGGAATGCCAAAGGGGACCAAGCCAGGATCTGTGGCCTAGTGGTTGGCAAGGAGTTGGAATTGGTGAAGAGTGGGACTGGCATGGTGTTTGGACTTGGAGTGCTGCAGTGAGAAAGTGGATGCCGCCAAAGTATTGGGTGGTCTGGTGGCACATGCTGCAGAGGAATGTGATGCTCAACTTTCACTCAGGGTACCTTATCATAGGGGGTTGCTTCAACTGTGAGAAGTGCCATAATGTAGGGCAGGAGGGGGGTTGTGTACAGATGCCAGAACATTGGCTAGGAGAGTGTGAGGTGTTGGGGGATTTCTGGCAGGCAATTGGGGAATGCTTGGGGGTACGGCGTAGGAGAGATGAAGTGCGGGGGAGGTGGGAGGACTTGAGGGACAGATTGGTAGGGGGGATAGGGAAGGAGTAGATTACTTTGGGCTGGGCATTGGCTATTTGGGTAGGACTGACCAGTCACTGGCTATTTGTTTTTGAGGATGGCAGCAGACAGGGCTTGGGGGACTGGTTGTTATGGTGGCATAGGCTTATGGAAGACACCTTAACAGGCTGGTGGCTTGGTTGGGAGCTGCAGGGTGGTTGGAGATGCTGCTTAGTGGAGAAAATTTGTAGACAGAGTGAAGGGAGAATTAGTATAGTGGGTGAAAGGATGATTTTTATTTGTGAGAAGGTGGGGAGGAACCCCCCTATGGGGATTGGATAGTGGGTGGTGATGATGTATACTTATTTATAGACTGGTAATAAAGGCGGAGTCCAAGTGACTATAAAAAAAAAAAAAAAAAAAAAAAAAAAAAAAAAAAAAAAAAAAAAAAAAAAAAAAAAAAAAAAAAAAAAAAAAAAAAAAGATAAATGAATGGTAAAAAAAATAAGAGACCTCAAAACTTATTATACCATCTGAAAAGGTAATAAAGACTATTTAAAACATAAAGAAGAAAATACTCATCTCCCCTCACTTATTTCAGAAAAAGAGATAAAAAGAAGAAATAAGATTGCTGAAGTATAAATTCAAATTAAGAATTTAAAAAAAATCACTAATCAAACTCCTGAACAAGAACAAGAATTATTAAATTGAAAACCAATAAAATAGAGGAGCCAAATACTAATTGAACTCCTTGAATTGGATTAGGAGTAGTTTTTATTATGGTAATAATTACTTATTTACTTGTTAATAAGAAAATAAAAAAGAGAAATAAAAGTTAACTACTTTTTTATACTGGCTTAGGACAAGTAATATCTTTAAATTCATCTCAGACAAAGGGGCAAATATTGTGATAAAGGTACTCCTGGCATTTCAATTCCATAAGAAGAGGCTTAAGCACTGGAAATGACAAAGCTTTAATTTTTTCTATAGATTTAGAAGCTTCAAATTTACTAGTCTTCAGTAGTTTGAATTCTTGGAAAGGTCCATTTGTGACTTCTTGAGCTTTGATCACTCTGGGATTAGTATTAGTGAAAAGAAAATATTGAAACTTTTGCAGGCCAAGCAACTTCTTGAAGTAAATTTCCAAACTACTCAGAATATTAAAATATTAAAAGCTCTTGCTACTATTATAATACTGAGTTTTTGTAAGTACACAACCTTCAAGCCACCAAAATCGCATATTATCCTCAGAACTAATTTAGAAACCACATATGAGACTATAAAACAAGTTACTGAAGAGATCATCTGGTTACATGAAATATACCAGCAAGCATGAGAACCCACCACCAAGATATAAGAATACTAGAAGAAGTACTACAACTATAAGACTGACTCTAAACCACTATAACTAGTTTGGTATACTGTACTATTACAAAAGGAAACCGAAAGTACCAAACTCAAATCGAGACAAGAAGAACCCTATCTCATCTATTAAAAGGTTCACGAACTGCACTTATCAACTTAAGACCAAGATACACTGTGACTATACAAGACCTCATTACTTAGCAGAAGCAAAACACATTTGAACAACTCTGTTCACTCTATCTGTATCACCTCTGTTGGAGAGTGACGGATGCTTCATCTGAACTCAAGAAAGCTGACATCGTTGAAACCAATTTCAAGCCATCCACATAACAGATATTACTACTAGAAATTGCCTTAGATTACAAAAAATATCATTTCTGAGAGGTTTGAACCCCCAGCCATGACATTGGGAGCCCTCGCCCTAGATGAGAATAGCCAGTCCTCACAAATATGCTAGCAGATCAAAAAAAAAGAGAACCAAGACCTGTTATCCTTGTACAACCACTGTCACTAAGGACAGCCTTAATCTTATAAGAGATAGAAGTGATAATATCTTTGAAACTGATGATGTCAGAAGTCAGAAAACTGCTCAGACTTTATCAGTGATAATGTCATTAATAGTAATATCATCAAAGACTAACCAGACAGCACCTAAACCTATAAATAGCTTAACAGTTATAGTATAGTTAGATTAGCCTTATATGATGTAACTGTGAACTAACTTAGCAATCAGACAATCTCTTGACATATCAGATCACACTTATATTACATGACTATATCCCGACTCAGCAAGGCACTTAGTGCTACATCCATAATTAGCATAGTTTAGATAGCCCCTCACTAGTATAAATACCCCCTCCTCCAGACCTCAGAATCTCAGACTTAAACACACAAGAACATTTCTGAATACTTCTCTATAATATCCCTTTACACAACTACTCCTAGATAGCAATATCATGAATAGTGAATAAACCTATTTAATAACCCACAAACTACTCTTAAGTAAATCTGCTCCCCATTAGGTCCCATTCCTAACCCTATCACGAAATTTCCTAATTGGGTATTGTCTGCAGTGATATGTCAATCCAACTAAGCTGGTCTTAGTTTTTTGAACTTCCTGAAATATGGAAAATCCTGAACATCCAGAAATAGTCCAAAAAAGGACTTTGGTTGAGACGTTAACCCAATCTTGAAATCAATAAGCATAGAGGACATACTCCATATAAAATTGATCTTGACCATAAGAAAACAGTCTTTCAGAATATCCAGAACTTCTAGAAAACTCCTTCTGAACTACATAATGGTTACCTTAAAAAGCAACCCTCTTATAACTTAGTAGCAGTGGTTTATAATCCAATTCCACTTCAAGACACTTTCTCACCCAGCTACAAAAGCCTTCTGAGAATTCCTACAAGTTGGTATAAAGCCCAACCTCTGAACTGGAATTTATCCTAAACTATCTGACAATCTGGAGAGAATTGAACCTAATGTACAAGGACAATTTGACCTTCACATCTGCAACAAGTGGGACAAACTTCATTCAAAGAAAGAAATACTCTAGTTAAATCAGCAAATAGGCGAAACTCTATTCACTGAACTCCTTGCACTATACTCAGCAAATCGATGAAGAAGGTCTTATAGAAGTCTTCTTTACTCTTCTCAATAAGAGTTTTGTTAGCTCTATAAATCCAAGTGACCTAGGACAACCAGCAGCAGTCTTTCTAGCCTTAGTCCCTCATGAAGCCCAAGTCTCTGTAGCCAAGTGGCTCAACTCTACCAACTTTCACCATACCAGGACCAAGACCACACTATATTACCAATTCCAGAATAGTAAGGCCTGACATATTCTTAAAGAAGAAGTAAGAAAAACCCTTCATCAACTACCTGACTCCAAACCAGAAGCAGGCCCTGCTATAGCCCTACCTAAATCTGAAACTAATACTGAACCAGAACTTGACTTTGAATTGAGTCTATCTGAAATCAGATATACAACTAATTCTGTCTACTTTGATGCCAAGCAAACTCAATTACATAGAGACCAAACCAAAGAGGAGGAGGAGTATCTCAGTGAATTCAATTCCGGATACACTACCAAAGGAGATGCACCTCCATCAGGACAGAATATACCTATACAGCAATAAACAGCTATCTATCGAGCCCTTACTCCAGACCCACAACTATTACTTCAGCAACTTACACAGACCCAAAGAACACTATCACACTCTACACTAGTACCTCAAGTAGTACCAGTAATACCACTACCAGTAGTCCAACCACCTCTAGTAAATAATATGGTGAACCAACAGATTCTAGACCTTATAGCCCAGGTAGCAATAATTGCAGCAACCATTACTATCTTAGCTGAACAGACCTGACCTACTGAAAACCTGAGCCTACCTACCTTCAATGGTACTGCACAAGAAGTCCAAAGCTTTATTAGTATAGTTGATATTAACTTCGAAGCTAATCAATGGATCAATGAGTGAGTTGCTGACCATATTCTGATAAACAATCAAGACCACACTCTAGAACAACTCTTTGCAACAACTATAGCCTATGTTCACTGAGTTGTTACATTCTTCCAAGGATCTGCTGAAGAATGGTGATGAACCCTTCCTGAAAAACCCCTCATATAGGACACCTGACCTGCAGTAGTTGCTCAGAATGCAGCAAACAATGCCCCAGGATATGGAGCCCATCCTGTAGCCCCTGGACTTAAACAACTCATGATTGCTCAATACCACAGTGAAACCATGATCACTGAATCTCGAGTAAAACTCCACAATCTCAAATTTGATATACATGGTAAAGAAGAATTCAAAACCTTCTGTACAAAACTCGAGTCACTCCTAAACACTATTGGTCTAGGATATATCACCAATGATGAAGCACAAAATAGCATAAGAGCAGACCATTTATTCGATGCCCTGTCTGAATGGCTTACTAGAAAAATCTGAGAATAAGGCTACCCAGTTAGTTGCAATCACCAACAATGGTGCCTAGTGAGAATCAAGACTATGGTCAAGTGAATCTTAACAGTGGGACCAATTCTGCCTAGAAGACAATTCAATAATAAAGAAAAGACTTGAACCAAGAAAGAAGAACCCAAGCATGAAGCATCCTGAGCTCCCTCTACATCTACCTCATGGATACTCAGAAATCATGAACCCACTCAGCTGAGTACCTTCAAAAAACTCACTGAAGGAGAAAGGAATGAACTTCGAATAAGTAGAGCATGCTTCTATTGCCGAAAGACAGAACATATGGCCAGTGCCTGCCCTAACTAAAGACCCTGAACAGCAATACAAGTAACTGTTACCACTCTGCACCACCTCAATAACCTGACCACCAGAATACTAGACTTTGTTAAGTTAAGGCAAACTGCCAAGGCCCCAACTAAAGGAAGTCAAAAAATAGCTAGATATAACCTATATGCAGCTGAAGAAGCTACAGTTTCCAACCAAGAAGTCAAGCAAGTCTACACAGAAATTAGTATCCAAATTCCTGAAGGATATATTGGAAGAATATGCTGTTGCAGCAGCCTAGCATTGAAAAGACTCTCAGTAGAAGGAGGAGTCATTGATAAAGATTACACAGGTGAAATCATTGTTCTCATTCGAAACCATAGTTAGACACCTTTCAAGATCCCTATTGGTTTCTGCATCACCCAGATCCTATTTGAGAAAATCGAGTCAACTCTGACAATTAAGGAAGTCCCTGAACTACTGTCTACTATCCAAGGATCTAAAGGATTTAGCTCATCAAACAAGGCTCCAGCCCAATCTACTGTGAATAAAGAAGAATAATTCTACAAGAAAATCAAAGACAGATATATATCAAGTGGCCAATGCCCCCATGGTATTGGAATGTACTCTTCCCAAATGATTGATGATTGCTTCTTTTATGTCAATGAACTGGCTCAAAGAAGAACCAATAGAAGGAAAGCTCCTACAACTGAAATCACCACCATTGGATCAGACAAACTACTTACACTTAAAGCTTTTGTCAATTGAGCACCTGTCAAGATTATGATAGACAGCAGTGCCTCAGGCAACTTTATCAATGAAGAAACAGCCAACAGACTCAAGGTCTTCACCTCTCCAGTACAACAAACCCAAGCAGTCGCCACAGCTGATGGAATCTCACATATTATTAGCAAAGAAGTCTACAATCTACTGTTCTGAATTGGTAACTATTGAGTATATGTTACCCTCCAAATTATACCACTTCCTGACAATAAGATCATTCTTGGAACCCTATGGTTGAAATAAGAGAACCCTATGATTGATTGGGTAAACCATTCTCTGACCATCAAGAAAGGATGCCACAACTTCAAACTGCAAGGCGAAAAAGACCCACTCAGTTCTAATGATCCTGGACCAAAGATCACCCACATCAACAAGCTACAACTCAAGAAATTAGCCAAGAAATGCCCTCTCTTCACTATCTCCATCCATCCATCCAAAGGAGAACCCAAGAACTCTGAAGAAGATTTTTCTAAAGTTGACAGCCATGTTAAATCATTACTCCAGAAACTCCAAGATACATTTCTGAACCAAACCACCGAACCACCTGTACCTGTCATTATCAATGACCAAGAAGAGTATGAAGTTGAACAAATCCTCAACAAACATAGTCACAAGAATCATCCAAATGGTACAACAATACTAGAACAAATTAGAAGGCCCCAATGAGGATGTTGAAAGCTAAGAAGGAGAGAGTTATAAGCACACAACCTTCAAGCCACCAAAGTCACATAGCATCCTCAGAACTAATTTAGAAACCACATGCAAGACTATAAAATAAGTTACTAAAGAGATCATCTAGTTATATGAAATATGCCAGCAAGTATAAGAACCCATCACCAAGATATAAGAATACTAGAAGAAGTACTATAACCATAAAACTGACTCTGAACCACTATAACTAGTTTGGTATACTGTACTATTACAAAAGAAAACCGAAAGTACCAGCACCTTTCTCTAGTACTATTCACGTTACACAAGATTCAAGCAACAGTTTTTGAAACAAAGCAGAGAAAAGATATTATAAACATGTCTTCGAGCAAGAGTTCCGATGGGTGTACTGGGTCTGGTGGACCTGGGGCCTTTGGCTGGCAGCAGGTTGGAAGGGGTTATGGCCTGGGGATGGGGGCCTTTGGAGGGTCGAAGGGCAGTGAGAGTGCTGGAGGAGGGCTGGTGTCTAGTGGGAATGGAGGAGGGACTGGCCATGTGAGCTTTGCTGACAAGGTGAAGGGGAGTGGATGGCCGACTGGAAGCCGGGCTGGTGCTGCAGTGGAGAAGGGCAAGGTGAGCCCTGGAAGGGGAGGAGGTTCTCTGGCTGGGGGTATGAGCATAGGGGCTGGAGGTGTAGTGGCTGGGGGCAGGACTGCTGATGGGGGTGTGATGGTGAATCTGGAAAAAAAATGAGATGTGACGGCTGATGGTGGCATTGGGATGGGGCTGCCAATTTCGAAGGGGGACCTGGCCAATGGTGTGACGGGGCTGGTGGTGGCGCCGTTACTCAAGAAGTCGATATCAGAGTTTGCTATCACCTTATACTTCCAAGGCTTGGCGGTGACAGTGAGGATGGTCTTGGGGCTTATCTCACAGCAGGTAGCTGGGGCTGCTTCGGTGAAGTTCCTGAAGGGACTTAAGGGGGTGGAGGTGGGATTTGAGGAGGCAGGTCCACTGGATGTAGCAATGATAACTGGAGTGGTTGTTGGTGAAGTGGCGGTGCCTATGATAAAGTGCCTTAGGTGGGACCCCAGGGTAGTGCAGTTGCTGGTCAAAGGGGTGCCTATGGTGACAAAGATGGAGACCAGGAGGAGGGTTGAGGAGGTGATGGCCGAGTATGGCGATGTTGTGGATATTGGGTTCAGGGTGTGAGAGGGGACGGAGATCAGGACGGGCGATGTGGATGTCAGGATTAGGCTGGCAGGGAGGGAGGCCATGGGAAAGGAGAGGGACTGGCCTTCGGTGTTGATGTGGAGTACTGTCGTCTGTCAGGTATCAAGGGTGAAGGGGAATGAGGAGGAGGAGGAGGACTTGTTGGAGGCATTGGAGGAGTTGGGTGGTGCCGTGGAATGGAGAGCAAAGGCCTGGAAGCTTTTTGAGGAGTCAACACATCTGGAGGTTGTAGAGGGAAAATGGGTCCACATGGACAAGAAGTAGTGGGAGAGAGTGCAGGGGCGTAAGAGGCAGAAGGAGCTTCTGGCAAGTATGATGGTAGAGGTGAAGAAGACAGCAGTTGGAGCTGCAGTGTCTGGGGGCGTCGATGCTAGTGTCTGGGCTGGTAATGGTGGAGGGGAGGCTGAGGCAGGCAAGGAAGAGGCTGGGAAGGTGATGGGCAGGGACCCCTATACCAATGGCACTTTTGAGGTCTGGGAACAGGAAGTGGATGACACCCCCCCTCCTCTTATCAAAAGGGGCCCAGCAGTGAAGAGAAGGGCACCTGAGGATGTGGCGATGAAGGGGGCCCAGCGGGTGCACTTTGGGGTCCCAGATGTGGAGAGAGGGGGCCAGGTGGTGGCGGCTGGCAAGGATGAGCTGGTGGATGTCCTTGAGGAGGAGTGGGATGAGGCCGCCAGTGTAGGTGCCAATGTCATGATGTTGGATGCTGGATGGCTGGCAACCCCTGGAGGGAAGGAGGTGGGGAATTTGCTGTAGATGTGCACAGTGATAGATAACCTCGCAGCAGATACATTGGGAGAGGTGGACCTGCGGGCGATGCCAGAGGAGCATTGGGAGAGGATTCTGCAGGGCGAGGGTGTGGTGGAGGCACTGAAAGGAGAAATTCTTGCGATCTTTCTGGAGGAGAAGGGCTACGAGGTCGATGGAGTGAGGAAGGCTGAGCTGGCAGTAGTTGCAGGTGAGAGGGCAGACTACTGTTGGGATAAGCATCATGGTTTGCAGCTCTGGAGGGAGGCTTGTCTGGAGTATAGGGAGGCCTTTGAGGAGAGGGAGGATGGAGCCATGGTGGAACTTCTGGAAGGGCTAGAGGCACAGGAATCAGGAGAAAGGGAGTGAGCTGCCGAGCATGCATTGGACTTGGTGTAGGAAGAGCGGGATGTGGACTTGTAGAGGTTGGGATTTTTCACTTAACATTATTACCTATGAACAGTATAACGAACATTTTCTCTTTGAATGTGAATGGGTTGCGGGGATCTGGATGACATAAGAACATTTTTACTTGGCTCAAGGGACTGGAGGCGGACCTCTTTCTACTACAGGATGTGAGGTGTGAGGATGAGGATGATAGGTTGGAGTGGACCAGGGAATGGGGTGGGGCCGCTGCTTGGTTTGGAAAGGTGGCGCTTCTGGTGAGGAAGGGTAGAGGGGACTTGGAGGGCGTCAGAAACTGGGGGGATTGACTGGTCTGGGGAGATTGGCAGAGGCCGGGGTGGGAGTCAGTGAGAGTTGGCTCTTGCTACTGCCCAGCGGTTAGGGGTGAGAGAATTGCGTGGATTGAGGAGCTGATGGAGGAGGGTATTCTCTTGGAGGAAGGAGTGGATGTTCTGGGGGGGGACTTTAATATGGTCTGGGATCAGCATATTGACAGGACTGATGGAGGGAGGAGTGCAGGAGGGAGAAGTGGAGGGCTGGGGGCGTGAGAGGAGGTAGAGAGGTTGAGCTCATTGGGGGATATGGGCAGGACGTGATGGGGTGATGCAAGGGTCTATACACATTGGGTGAATGGCCTAGGTACTAGGATTGACTGGATTCTGACTGCTGAGTGTTGGGGTTCTGATGTTTGGAAGTCATTAGAGGCGGAGTGGTGCCCTTGGTCTGACCACTGGGGACTGTTGGGGCAGGGGCAGTTTGGGGGAAGTGGAGATGGACCCAGATATTGGCACCTTAACTCCTCCCTGCTGGCCGAGAAGGGGTTGTGGGACTCATGGATGGAGGACATTCAGGCAAAGGTTGCTGTGTGGCGGCATGAGGGTTTGTCTGTAGATATACGTTAGAAGTATTTGAAAGAGACTGTGAGGGTCTTTTGGAGAGGAGCTGGTAGGGAGGCTGGGCAGCGGAGGAGGGAGTGTACTAGGTGTGCTTCCAAGAGGCTGAGGAGACTGCAGTTGGATTGGGTGGATCTGCTCACTTCTGATGAAGTGGAGGAATGGAGGATGGAGAGGGCGAAATTGGAGATAGTGGAACTACAACGGGTGTTGCGGGATGAGGAGGAGACTCATATGCGAGGCATGGCGGCCAGACTACAGTGGCAGGGACTTGAGGAGGGTGAGCAGCCTACTAGGTACCTATCGAGACTCCTCAATGCTAGGAGAGTGCGACATCGGTGGGATGGGGTCCTGGATGCCGATGGGGAGATGGTGCATGGTACGCAAAGAATTTTAGGAGTTCTGAAGGAGCGATGGCAAGATTTGTGGAGTGAGGAAGAAGGGGGTGCAGATGAGGAGGTAATCGCCGATACCCTAGAGGAGTGGGGGCCGCCGCAAGTGGCAGATTTGGGTGACTTGGTCCTACCAGTGCAAGGAGAGGAGATTCAGAATGTCCTTGCGGTGACTAAACTTGGAATATTACCAGGGGAGGATGGATTGCCATGGGACTTCTGGAAAAAGATGGTAAAGGTCCCTGGCGTTTTGGGTGAGATGACAGCCCTCTGTGACCATGTTATTCAGAGGGGTGAGTGGGTTGGAGAGCAGGACCTGGGGTTGGTGGCCCTATTGTACAAAGATAAAGGGAGAAGAGAGGATTAGAAGAATTGGAGGCCGATTATGCTCCTGGATATAGACAGGAAAATGGTGACCAAGGTGGTCATCGCTAGGCTACAGAAGGTTGCCCAAGGGGTGCTGGGGGAGGAGTAGCAGGGATTTGTTGGAGGCAGGCTCATAAGAGATGGGACTGCTTGGGTTCATGGTGTCATTGAAGGAGCTCGGGCATGTGGTCTTGATGGAAGACTGGTTTTCCTGGACCAGAAGAAGGCTTATGACAGGGTACGGCGAGTTTGGCTGGGTAAGGTGTTAGATCGAATTGGTGTTCCTTCAAGATTTTGGGCCTCTATATTGAGCCTGCTGGGGAGCAGTCGGGCGGCGTTGATGTGCAATGGACACCATGGTCTGGCATTTTCCTTGGGAAGAGGAGTTTTCCAGGGGGATCCTTTGTCCCCTGTTCTCTACGCCCTATCACTGGAACCATTGATGGATCGGATTTGCCGAAAGGTGGTGGGGCTCTCTATCTATGATATAGGGTGGAAGGTGGGGGCCTTTGCTGATGACATGGTGGTTGGACTTGGGTCTGTGGCAGATGTCGAGGCACTTAAGGAGACAGTAGATTGGTATGAGGCTCACTCTGGGGCGAAGCTCAACTGGAATAAGTGTGAGACGATAGTGTTAGGGAATAGGCTAGTGGGTGGGGACGTCATTGGAACAATTGTCCCTGCTGGTGAGGTGGTGCAATATCTGGGCATCTTTCTCTCAGTGTATGGCTCCGTCCTGCCATGGGTGTAGTGGGAGAGCAGAGTGACCATGTGGGGGGAGGCCCTTCGAGGTTGGGGAGGCTGCCATATCTCTTTGGTAGGACAGGTGATGATACTGAATGTATATTGGTTCCCCAAGCTGTGGTATGTGGCCTATCACCTGGACTTCCCGGCGTGGGTAGTGAAGAGGCTGATGAAAGTGGCTAGAGATTGGATTTGGGCAGAGAGGAGGGCCCAGGTTAGTTGGGATACTTTGGTGATACCAGTGGTCAGGGGGGGTCTAGGCCTTGTGGATTTCCCCAAGTAGTTGCACTGCTTGCGAGCCTGGTGGTTGAAGAGAGCTGCTGAACTGTGGGGCAGGGGTTGGGTGCCTCTGCTGCAGAAGGTGTGGGAGATGAGATCCTCCGGGGTGGGAGGTTTGGAGGGAGCGGAGAGGGGCCTGAACATTGGCACCTGAACTCTTCACTGCTGGATGAGATAGACCTGTAGAATGGGTGGGTGGTAGAGGTGCAATCCAAGGTTGACAGTTGGAGGTGAGCAGGGATGAGGATTGGAGATAGGTGGTGTAGACTGAAATCTGAAGCTCAGAGGTTCTGGGGGGAGGTGGGGAGGGAGAGGGGTGCTCAGCGGAGGAGGCAGGTCCGATGGGCATCTAGGAGACTAGAAAGGCTACTTCTGAACTGAGCTGAAGTACTGGAGGAGGAGGAGTTATTGGATTGGAAGGCTGAGCGGGCTAGGCTGGAAGTGGTGGAACTGCAGGAGTTGTTGAGAAAGGAGGAAGCAATGCAGGCCCAGGCTATGGCAGCCAGGCTACGGTGGCAGGGATTGGAAGAAGGAGAAAGGCCCACTAGATTTTTGTCCCATCTCCTTTATGTGAGGGGGGCAAGGCACCGGTGGGAAGGAGTTCTTAACGATGAAGGAGAGATGGTACTGGGTGTGCAGGAAATTCTTGGCCAGTTGAGCACCCGTTGGAGTAACCTCTGGAGTGAAGAGGAAGGAGGGGAGGTGGAGCAGGACATTGAGCGTCATCTGGAGGAGTGGCACCCAAATCCTGCCACAGGGTTGGGGGAGCTTGGCCGACTGGTCTTGGGAGAAGAGATCCTCCGAGTTCTGGCATCAGTAACCCTAGGAACTGCTCTGGGGGAGGATGGCTTGCCTTGGGACTTTTGGAAACATATGGCTACTGTAGAGGAGATTCTGGAGGAGATGTCACTGATGTGTGATGCTGTCATCAGCTCTGGGGAATGGATTGGGGGGCAGCAGTTGGGACTGGTATCACTGCTGTACAAGGACAAAGGGCATAGAGAGGACTGGAAGAATTGGAGGCTGATCATGCTGCTGGACATGGACCGCAAGCTGGTCACCAAAATTCTGGTGGCAAGGTTGCAGGGTGTGGCCCAACAGGTGCTGGGGAAAGAGCAGCGTGGCTTTGTTGGGGGCCGACTGATCCGAGATGGCACGGCGTGGGTTCATGGGGTTATTGAAGGTGCTAGGGCTGCAGGAGTCGATGGCTGCTTGGTCTTCCTGAACCAGGAGAAGGCCTATGATAGGGTTTGGAGAGTGTGGCTGGAGAAAGTATTGGAGCACATTGGGGTGCCAGGGGACATGTGTCAGTCAATTATTGGATTACTGGAAGGGAGTAGGGCTGCGATTTTGGCTAATGGACACAGGGGGGCCTCTTTCCCCTTGGGGAGGGAGGTGCCGCAGAGGGATCCACTGTCACCCATTCTTTACGCCTTCGCCTTGGAGCCGCTGCTGGATAGGATCTGGCACAAGGTTGGGGGACTGAATATCCTAGGTGTCAATTGGAAGGTGGGGGCATTTGCAGATGATATGGTGATTGGGTTGGGCTCAGTAGCGGATGTGGCTAGACTCAAGAAAATAGTTGAGTGGTATGAGCAGTGCTCTGGAGCGAAACTCAACTGGCACAAGTGTGAGACAATGGTGCTTGGGGAAGGAATCATAGGGGGGGACGTCATTGGAACAATTGTCCCAGCCGGGGGAGTGATTTGGTACTTGGGTATTTATTTTTCGGTGTATGGCTCTTTGCTTCCCAAAGAATGGTGAGAGTGCAAGCTGGTAGAGTGGGGGAAAGTTCTGACTAGTTGGGGTGGTAGACAGGTGTCACTAGCAGGGAGGGTCACTGTTCTTAATGTGTACTGGATGCCGAAGCTATGGTATCTGGGCTACCACTTGGACTTCCTGAAGTGGGTGATCAAAAGGCTTATGAAGATGGCCTACTCTTGGCTCTGGGCTGGACGCCAGAGTCAGATTGGTTGGGAGGTACTCACGCTACCTGTGGATCATGGAGGACTTGGCCTGGTGGACTTTTCCAAGAGGCTACTATGTTTGAGGGCATGGTGGATGAAGAGGGCCAGTGAGTTGAGGGGGGGAGAATGGGTGCCCCTTATGCAGCATTTGTGGGAGGTGAGGGTGTCACCGCGGGGTGGTTCCGGGGATCTACTGTCCTTGGTGGCTTTGGAGGGTAGCCAGAGGATGCGGTATAGAGGATTCTGGTAGGGTGTGGTGGATGGGGCCCATCGCATTGGAGTCCAGTGGCAAGGTGCTGAAGGGGATGAGGACTGGGGTCCGGAGATGTGGAGGTGGGACCGACTCTTGTTGGGAGGGAATCTGGTTGAGGACTTCTGATTAGAGGAGGGCATGGAGTGCCTTCGGGGTCTAGGACAGGACCTTTGGCCAGCAACCTGGCAAGGGGTTGGAATTGGAGAAGGATGGGACTGGGCAGGCATCTGGTCTTGGCTCAAGGGGGTGTCGAGGTGGCTCCCACTGAAAATCTGGGTAGCTTGGTGGTGGCTTTTGCAGCGAAATGTGATGTTGAACTTTCGAGCTGGCCATCTGGTGGATGGCGGGGTTTTTGATTGTGAGGAGTGTCATAACATAGGGCAGGAGGGAGGGGTGGTACAGACCCCTGAACATTGGCTGGGGGAGTGCGAGAGTATGGGGAACTTTTGGGAGATAGTTGGGGGGAGATTGGGAGTGCCAGTGCCTGGCCCTGAGGTGGGTGGGCATTGGGCGGCGCTACAGT
>RBNI01002997.1:0-16910 GCA_003990745.1 Jimgerdemannia flammicorona
ATCGACTCCTCAAAGAGCTTCCAGGCCTTCGCCCGCCTCTCCACTGCACCACTCATCTCCTCCAATGCCTCTAGCAAATCCTCCTCCTCCTCTTCACTCCCCTTCACTCTCGACACCTTACAGACAAAAGCACCCCACATCAATACTAAGGGCCAGTCACCCGCCTTCCCAGTGGCCTCCCTCCCCACTTGCCGAATCCTGACATCAATATCACCTGTCCCGATCGTCGTCCTCTCCCACATCTGAAAGCTGATATCTACCACATCCCCATACTCTGCCATCACCTCCTCTACTCTCCTCCTCGTCTCCTCCTTCGTCACCGTGGGCACTCCCTTCACCATCAGCTGTACCACCCTGGGGTCCCACCGCAAACAGTGCACCATAGGGACCACCATCTCCCCAACTGCCACTCCAGCTCTCAGCACCTCTTCTAGGGGGCCCGCCTCCTCAAAGCCCACCTCCACACCCTCCAGACCCTTCAGGAATTTCACCGATGCTGCCCCCGCCACCTGCTTCGAAATAAGCCCCAGGACCATCCTCGCTGTCACCGCTAAGCCCCGGAAGCACAATGTAGCCACAAACTCCGAGATAGACTTCTTGAGTAATGGAGCTACTGCCAGTCCCGTCACACCGTCCGCCAGGTCCCCCTTCTGCATCGGGAACCCCTGCCCTCCCTGGCCATCAGCCGTCACATCTCTTTTTTTTTCCTGATCCGCCATCACACTGCCATCAGCAGTCCCGCCCCCAGCCACAGCACCGCCAGACCCTACACTCATACCCCCAGCCAGAGAACTACCCCCCCTTCCAGGGCTCGCCTTGCCCTTCCCCACCACAGCACCAGCCCGGCTCCCAGTTGGCCATCCACTCCCCTTCACCTTGTCAGCAAAACTCATGGGGCCAGTCCCTCCTCCCTTCCCACTGGACACTGGCCCTCCACCAGCACTCTCACCGCTCGTCGACCCTCCAAAGGCCCCCATCCCCAGGCCATAACCCCTCCCAACCTGCTGCCAGCCAAAGGCCCCAGGTCCACCAGACCCAGCACGCCCATCGGAACTCTTGCTCGAAGACATGTTTATAATACCTTTCTCCGCTTTGTGTCAAAAAACTGTTGCTTGAAGCTTGTGTGACTACAGCCTATGTCTGCCGAGTTGTTACATTCTTCTGAGGACCTGCCGAAGAATGGTGGCGAACCCTTCCTGAAAAACCCCTCACATGGGACACCCGACCTGCAGTAGTTGCTCAGAATGCAGCAAATAATGCCCCAGGATATGGAGACCATCCTGCAGCCCCTGGACTTAAACAACTCATGATTGCTCAATATCGCAGTGAAACCATGATTGCTGAATCCTGAGTAAAACTCCGCAACCTCAAATTCGATATACATGGTAAAGAGGAATTCGAAACCTTCTGTACAAAACTTGAGTCACTCCTGAACACTGTTGGCCTAGGATATATTGCCAACGATGAAGCACGAAATGGTACAAGAGCAGACCATTTATTCAATGCCTTACCAGAATGGCTTACTAGAAAAATCCGAGAACAAGGATGCCTAGTTGGTTGTGACCACCAACAATAGTGCCTGGCGAGAATCAAGACTATGGTCAAGCGGATCCTAACAGCTGGACCCATTCTGCCCCGAAGACAATTCAACAACAAGGAAAAGACTTGGACCAAGAAAGAAGAACCTAAGCATGAAGCATCCCGAGCTCCCTCAACATCCACTTCATGGACACCCAGAAATCATGAACCCACCCAGCCAAGTACCTTCAAGAAACTCACTGAAGGCGAAAGGAACGAACTTAGAAGAAGTGGAGCATGCTTCTATTGCTGAAAGACAGGACACATGGCCAGTGCCTGCCCTAACCGAAAACCCCGAACTGCAACATGAGCAACTGTTACCACTCTACACCACCTCAACAATCTGACCACCAGGACACTAGACTTTGTCAAGTTAAGACAAACTGCTAAGGCTCCAACTAAAGGAAGTCAAAAAGCAGCTGGATATGACCTGTATGCAGCCGAAGAAGCTACAGTCTCTAACCAAGAAGTCAAACAAGTCTACACAGAAATCAGCATCCAAATTCCTGAAGGACATGTTGGAAGAATATGTTGTCGCAGCAGCCTAGCATTGAAAGGACTCTCAGTAGAAGGAGGAGTCATTGACGAAGATTATACAGGCGAAATTATTGTCCTCATCTGAAACCACAGTTGGACACCCTTCAAGATTCCCATTGGATTCTGTATTGCCCAGATCCTATTCGAAAAAATCGAGTCAACTCTGACAGTCAAGGAAGTTCCTGAACTACTGCCCACCATCTGAGGATCTAAAGGATTTGGTTCATCAAACAAGGCCTCAGTCCAACCTACCATGAACAAAGAAGAACAATTCTACAAGAAAATAGAAGATGGATATGTACCAAGTGGCCGATGTCCCCATGGCATTGGAATGTACTCTTCTCGAATGATTGATGATTGCTTCTCTTGTGTCAACGAACTGGCTCAAAGAAGAACCAACAGAAGGAAAGCTCCTACAACTGAAATCACCACCATTGGATCAGACAAACTGCTTACACTTAAAGCTTTTGTCAACCGAGCACCTGTCAAGATCATGATAGACAGTGGTGCCTCAGGCAACTTCATCAATGAAAAAACAGCCAACAGACTCAAGGTCTTCACCTCTCCGGTACAACAAACTCAAGCAGTTGCTACAGCTGATGGAACCTCACATGTCATTAGCAAGGAAGTCCGCAACCTACCCTTCCGAATCGGTGACTATCGAGTATATATTACCCTTCAAATTGTACCACTCCCTGACAACGAAATCATCCTTAGAACTCCATGGTTAAAACAAGAGAACCCCATGATTGATTGGGTAAACCATTCTCTGACCATCAAGAAAGGACGCCACAACTTCAAACTGCAAGGCGAAAAGGACACACTCAACTCTAGTGACCCTGGACCAAAGATTACCCACATCAACAAACTACAACTCAAGAAATTGGCCAAGAAATGCCCCCTCTTTGCTATCTCCATCCGTCCATCCAAAGGAGAACCAGAAAACTCTGAAGAAGACTTTTCCAAAGTTGACAGCCATGTCAGACCACTACTCTAGAAATTCCGAGACATATTCCCAAAGAAACTCCCAAAAGGCCTACCTCCCAAATGAGCAGTAGACCATGCCATCAAGACTATTCTAGATGCCAAGCCAGCCTTCAAGTCAATCTACCACATGTCTCTGAGAGAAATCGATGCACTCAAAAAAGAAATTGACGAACTCCTGGAACAAGGATTCATCAGACCCAGTGTATCACCTTATGGTACACCAGTCCTCTTTGTTGTCAAGAAAGGAGGAGACCTGCAAATGTGTATTGATTACCGTGACCTCAATGAATAGACCATCAAGAACTGTTGCCCACTACCCAGAATCGATGAAATATTCGATAGGCTTACCAACCCACAATTCATGAGCTCCTTTAACCTGCGAAATGGTTACTGGCAAATTGCTATGAAAGAAGAGGACATCTACAAGACAGCCTTCCGAACCCGCTATGGACACTTTGAATTTCTAGTTATGTCCTTTGGCTTAACTAATGCTCCTGCAACCTTCCAGACACTGATGAATACCATCCTGCACCCATATCTGGACAAATTCGTTGTTGTCTACATTGACGATATTCTAGTCTTCAGCAAAACCCTGGAGGAACATCTCGAACACCTTGAGCTAGTACTACTGAAACTCTGAGAGAACAGACTCTTCGCAAAACTCAGCAAGTGCGAATTTCTCCTGAAAGAAATCCAATTCCTTGGACACATTGTCACACCAAAGGGAATCAAAGTAGACCTCAGCAAAATCTCCACAATCAAAGATTGGCCCAGACCCAAGAAGCTGAAAGACCTCCAGTCATTCCTGGGATTAGCAAACTATTATAGATGATTTGTTGCCAACTTCGCCAAAATCGCCACTGCCCTTACCCAAATGACCAAGCATAACAAGAAAGAAGAACAGCCCTGGACCATGAAACAAGAGAAAGACTTCAACAATCTTGCAAATTGGGGACCTGAACAAGATACTGCCTTCCAAGCACTGAAGGATGCTTTGATAACCACTCCAGTACTTCAAGCGGCAAATCCTGCCCTACCATATGAAGTTACCACCGATGCCTCTGACCTAGCCCTTGGAGCAGTACTCATGCAAGAAGGACACCCTGTGGCCTATCACTCCCACAAGTTCAATGATGCCGAAATCAACTACACAACTCATGAGAAGGAAATGTTAGCCATCATAGACACCCTGATAAAATGGCAACCATACCTAGAAGGAGTACACTTCACTGTATTGACTGATCACAAGTTATTAGTCAACATCAAGACCCAGGCTACCCTTTCTCGAAAGTAAGCCAGATGGATGAAAGTCCTCACCAACTTTGACTATGAAATCCAGTACCGCCCTGGCAAGGAAAACATTGTTGCCGATGCAATCTCCAGACCACCCATTGAAGAAGTCATCCAAACTCTCACCCTGGTTACAAACTCCATCATGGAACAAATAATCGCAACATACGCTGATGATAAGGAAGCTCAAGCACTCTGAGAAATCCTGAACAGTGATAATGCTGACAAGCATACCCGGTACAATCAATACCAACTCAAGGACAATACCATCTACTACAAGGACAGATTGTATGTTCCAAACAACCGAGACCTCCAAAAGACTATCCTATTTGAATGTCATGATGCCCCTACAGCTGGACATTTAGGATTTGATAAATGCTACGAAGTTATCTCCCGAAACTTCTATTGGCCCTGAATGGCAGATCAACTCAAGACCTACATCACTTCCTGTGATGCCTGCCAACGGAACAAGTCCTCAACACTAGCAAAACCTGGCCTACTCCACCCGATCCCAGTACCATCTGCTAATTGGAAACAAATCTCTATGGACTTCATTGTATAACTACCCTGAACCAAGAATGGGAAAGATGCAATTGTTGTCTTTGTGGACTATCTCAGCAAACAAGCTCACTTTGTACCAACCACCACTACTGCAACAGTACCAGACATAGCTACACTCTTGTTTGATAACATCTTCTGCTATCATGGTCTCCCCAAGATCATTGTTAGTGACCGAGACCCGAAATTCACCAGCCATTTTTGGAAAGCCCTCCATGTGCACCTTGGAACAAAACTTGCACTATCTACAGCCTTTCACCCTGAAACTGATGGCCAAACTGAAAGAATGAACTGAACTCTGGAACAAATGCTAAGAAACTATGTTTCCTACAGACAAATGATTGGCATGAACACCTCACTATAGTCAAGTTTGCCTATAATAACAGCAAGCAAGCCTCTCTTGGAATGACCCCATTCTTTGCCAACACTGGACAAAACCCAAACACCCCTCTGACACTCATCCGAATCACTGAAAAACCCTCTACAGTCGAAGCTGTTGAAGAATTCTTACTCCGAATGCGTAATCTAAGCCAGATTGCAATTGAGAATTTATCACAAGCTCAAGAACAACAGTCACAGTATGTTAACCAATATCACCGAGAAGAAACCTTCAATGTTGGAGAAAAAGTTCTATTAGACATCCGAGGATACCAAGTTGACAACCTCAAGCACAGACCATCTACAAAGCTGAACAGCAAGTTCATTGGACCATTTGAAGTCATCTCACAAGTCTCTCCGACCTCCTACAAATTGGCGCTACCAGACACCATTAAGATTCACCCAGTCTTCAATGTCTAATGTCTCAAGCAATACAATGACAACGATGATGAACTATTCCCGAACCGAACTACAAAACCACCTGCACCTGTCATTATTAATGACCAAGAAGAATACAAAGTTGAACAAATCCTCAACAAACGTGGCCACAAGAACCACCCCGAGTACCTCATCAAATGGAAAGGTTATCCGATCCATGATATAACATGGGAACCCAAGACCAATCTCCAGAATACTACTGACTTAGTTCAAGAATACGATTCCTTGAACAACTGAACACTGAATAGTCCTACACCTATCAGTATAAAACATATATTACCCTCCTGAATATTATAATTATCACGAACCTAATCAAGAACTCAGCAAGACAGAATAAAAGAATACCGACCCTCTGGAAAAATAGCAAAACTGAAAGCCAGCCTATTCTCCCCGTACCACTGGTGGGAAACAAGGTGTAGACATTTAAGAAGATTCCTTAGAGGAAATTCTCCAAAAGTGAATGACGTCAGAATCACTTCCGGTGCATGGCATTGAACACACAACCCTTTAACGTGTGAATCCAATGCATTAAGCAACTGTACTACAAGCATGCCACTTTCTGAAAAAATGGACTTTACCAGACTTTTGACCTCCTAAATGGTGTAACAACACTAGAACATAATTAGAAGGCCCCAACGAGGATGTCAAAAGCTAAGAAGGGGAGAGTTGTAAGTGCACAACCTCCAAGCCACCGAAATCACATGCGACCTTCGAACAAATCTGGAAATCAGCTACATGATCACGAAGCTGAGTCAAACAGAAGTCACAGTACACAAAGCTGAGTCAATACGAAGTCACGGAATACAAGGTTCACACAAACGGAATCTTACCAATCAAGAACAAATACATATATACTGAGCTCCAAGACGTGTCGAAACAGAGAACCAAAACAAAAACCACAACTTCCAAACACACAAACATGACCACCGAGATCTACAACCGCATCCACGCTGACATTTGGAATGCCATTGTCAACCGAGCCACACCCCCTCTGCCCCTCATGAATATCCATAGCCTTGCACTCCTCTACTTCGTGGAAGCCCGATGGAATGCCCTGAACATGCTTAATGAGGCCCACCGGATCGGACAAATCTCAAGCTACTACCAGATCGGCCGCCTCCTGGAAGACATGGTTGAACACCACTATGATACAGACATTACCCAGATGTCTCAACACCAGAAGCTCATCGCCCGCAAACACCGAGAACTCTTCTATGAGTATAGTACCTTTATTCCCCGCCTCCGAGTTACTACCAGCGAAATGATTACTACCCTGTCCTATGGCCAAATCGATGACATGATACAAGAACTCAACCACAAGTATCTTGAATATGTTCAGACTACCGACAGAACCTTCCCGCACCCCGATGACCACATCCTGCAAATGCCCCAAGTGGGATATGCCATGAAGGATGTCTACAATATAATCAACTTCGACGAAGACGAAGCAGAAGATAATGATCCCTCTGACGCTGACATGACCTCAAGCCAAGGATCTCTACCAACCCTGATCACACCGCCAACCTTGCCGATGAACTTACAACAGTTCATAACCACCTACGAGACTTATTGGGACAATGATCACTGGTACAAATACCAACCTGTATTCACTCCCGATTACTTCAACTACAATGAAGAGACCGGAGAACACAACCTGTACCTTCAGACAACCCTCGAGATCGAACCAACAACTCCACTACCTGAGTACGAGCAACATGAACCACAGCCGCCAGCTTACTACAACCCCACGACTCACAGTGCTGTAACCTATAGAAGGTACACAGACAGCGAATCCGATGAAAGCGAAGACAACGCACCCCTCCTTCGCCCACCAACACCTTATCCAGCATACAAGACAGATGATGCTATCCTATGGGACAGAGATGAAGTCCTAATGTATTATTACCTCAGCCAATAAGGAGAAGTAATCCATGAACCACTCTTCCTAGATGACTACTTCATCAGAGATGATGTCATCGATGGTGATGTCATCGAAGACTACCCAGACAGCATGTAAACCTATAAATAGATTAGCAGTCATAGTATAGTTAGATTAGCTTTGTACGACGTGACTGCATTCCAACTCAGCAAGGCACTTAGTGCTACATCCACATCTAGCATAGTCCAGATAGCCCCTCACTAGTATAAATACCCCCTCTCTCAGACCTCAGAATCTCAGACCTGAACAATCCGAACACAACTCCTGAGCACTTCCCCACAATATCCCTTCACACAAATACTCCTAGTATAGCAAATCATGAATAGCAAATAAACCTATTTAATAACCCACAAATCACTCTTAAGTAAATCTGCTCCCCGTTAGGTCCCACTCCTACCCCATCACGAAATTTCCTAATTGGGTATTGTCTGCAGTGATACACCAATTCAACTAAGCTGGTCTTAGTTTCTTGAACTTCCTGAAATACGGATAATCCTGAACATCCAGAACTAGTCCGAAAAAGGACTTTGGTTGAGACGTCAACCCGATCTTGAAATCAATAAGTGTAGAGGACATACTCCATATGAAATTGATCTTGACCATAAGAAAACGGTCTTCCAGAATATTCAGAACTTCCAGAAAACCCTTCCAGAACTACGTAATGGTTATCCTAAAAAGCAACCCTCTTACAATCAGCAAGTCTGCAATCACCAGATGAACCACCCAGGGATCCCAGCACATACACCTCACCATTGGCACTGAAATCCCTCCAATCACCACACCCTTCTCCACCACCTCCAGTAGTAAATCCTTCTCTTCAAACCCCATCTCGACTGCCTCTAGCTTCTTCAAAAACTTAACTGAGGCTGCACCCTTCACCTCACTCACTAATAGCCCCAGCGCCATCTTCGCCATCACCACCAAGCTATGGAAGTACAATGTGATGGCGAATTCCGATCTCGATTTCTTGAGTAACGGGGCTGCCACTAGGCCCATTACACTATCTGCTAGGTCCTCAGGTCTCACACTGCTCCCCTGTCCAGATCCCCTATCAGCCGTCATATCTGGATTTTTTTCCAGATTACCCATCACACTGTCATCAGCAGTCACTGCCCCAGCTACTATACCTCCAGCCCCACTATGCTGCCCCCCCAGAGGAGAGGCCTCCTTGCTACTCATGGCAGCAGTCGCCTTCCCCAGTTCCAGCTATCCATCTAGCCCAGTTGCCTGCTTTCCCATTCTGACTTTATCTGCAAAGGTCATCCTCTCTCCCCCATGTGGCCTTGCACCTCCTCTGCCACCACCCCTAGCCCCATGTCCCCTCATCGAAGCACTTGGCATGCCAATACCAGCACTATGACCCCCCCCCACATGTTGCCAGTCAAAGGCACTGGGGCCCCCCTGCCCAGTACGCTCACCAGAATGCATGTTGCTTGCCATCTTGATAGTACTAATACTTGAAGACATTGCTGAAAAGTGTTGTCTGAGTCTTGTATCACCCAAATGGTACTGGTGTCTTTCACTCTCTCTCTGAGACTACTGCTATCAGTGCTATTTACTAGACCAGCAAGAGAGACAGAGACCCCAAAGACCAGAATCTCTGACTATAGTTATACAGTCAACTACCTTTCAAGAAGTTACTATCAGATTGCAAAGCTGATTTAGAGGACAAGGCCTTTTTATCTGAACAGAAGTATACCCCTTATCTACTCTTCTCTCAACTTATGACTAAGATGGATACTGATTCCCAAGATAACAAGAGATCAATAATCAGGAATAGCATTTTCAAGCAATGGAATATTGCAATCATGGAAGACATCTAGACTACTAAGACTGCAGACATCAGAAGATCCACCTCAGTCATGATATTGCAATCCACATCTTGAAGAGAGGAGACAACAGAGACCAGATCCAAAAAAGCCAGACCAAGAAGCCAGAAAGAAGGACTCTCAAGATCTATGATTTAGGAGAAGACATCCTAGCTCTTATTAGATATACAACCTACCAAGAATGGATAGAGAATATCATCAACTTCATAGAAGCCCTAGATCCTATAGGTAGAAGAGGAATCAACTATCTCTAAGACCCCTCTACTAGAGCCAGATGGCCACATCTCAACCTCAGAGTCTAGAAGCTCTCTGCTAGTAGAGTCTCAGCCCAAGGACAGCCTAAACTCAGCAAGAATGTTGCCCAGTATGCTCTGCTATATCCAAAGACCAAACTCTCAACCAAGGCTCACCCAGAAGATATAGGATATGATCTTCACAGTCTGGAGGATGAATCTATCAAGCCTGGAAAAATATTCATAATCAGAACTAGACTAGTTATATAGCCACCCTGAGAAGCTTATATCCAACTGATCTCAAGATCTAGACTTACCAGATAAGAAATAACTATGGAAGAAGAAACCATTAACTTAAGATATACAGACAAAATCAAGGTCATTCTACATAATAGTAGTATAGAATGGTACTAAATCATTAGAGGACAGAAGATTGCCCAAGCAGTCTTCATGAAGGTCAAGACCTCATAATTACAAGAAGTCTCTAAACTGACTGAAGGAACAAGACAAGCCAAAGGATTTGAAAGTTCAGACAAAAAGAAAGTACATCTCCTTCAAGTCAACCACCTCAAGAGGAATATATCTCAGCAAGTATACTACCAACCAGTCAAACTGTACAAGAATCTCATCCTGGAGCCTGGAGAATAAACTACCTTCGAAATTTTTACAACACCTGATCCCAGAAATCTTTTCTTTAAACCCAATGAAGATATCCCACACCTGGACATAGAAGGATACACATTCTCTGACAAGATGAACCTAGTACATTCCTGAGTAACCAACCAAAGTTGGGAAACTATCATCTTGCTAAAAGGAACTATCATAGGACATCTGGTGCCTTTTCTCAACTAAACTCATAGAGAAGTTTATGAACTAAACTTATTGGAAAATGGCAAAAGATCTCAGAAGAAAAGAAAGGCCCCTCTGCAACCCAGGAGATAGTGAAGCCTTCTACTAATATTAGAGAAGAATTGACACTCAATAATGGCAACAACTAGTAGAACTCCTCAACAAATATCAAGATATCTTTATTACTAATTATGGCAACCTACTATACAATCCATCATATCACTATAGTATAAATACAAGAAATATAACATCTATCTGGTATAAACTCTATAGAATACTCCATTACTTAAAAATATTCAAAAAGGAGCACATTTAAGAACTCTTAGACAATGGAGTTATCTGACCCTCTACCAGTCCCTGGGCCAGCCCTATACTTATTATACCAAAGAAAGGAGGATGGAGACTCTGTGTAGATTACAGAAAACTCAATTCAGTTACTGAAAAGAATGCTTATCCTTTGTCTAGAATCAATGATCTTTTGGATCAGTTACAAGATACCAGATACTTCAGCAGTATGGACCTTTTCACAAGATTCCATGAGATCTCTATGGACCCAAAAGACATTCAAAAGACAGCCTTTCTTACTCTAGGAAAACTGTTTGAATACCTCCAAATACTCTTTAGACTTGCAATGTATCCTCCACCTTTCAGAGAATGATAAATTCAGTCTATGTCTCCTTGATCCACTACTACCTAATTATATATATAGATAATTCCAACATCTATTCAGCAAATTTCAAAGAACACCTGCACTACCTGGAAGAATTCTTCAAGCTCACCTGCAAGAATCACCTGAGACTCAATATAAAGAAATATTACTTCAGGAAAACAGAAACTTGAATTCCTTGGATTTATATTTTCAAAAAAAGAAACCTATGCAGATCTAAAGAAAACCAAGAAGATCAACAATTGGCCAGTACCCAAGACCTCAAAGGAAATACTATTATTTCTGATACTAGTGTCCTATTATAGAAGATTTATCAAGAACTTTGCCCAAATTGCTACCCCAATCTGAGTTCTTCTTAAGAAAGAAGTATCTTACAAATAGACAGAATCACAAGAGAAAGCCTTCAAAAAACTCAAGAACTGCATGACCACAGCACTAATCCTTGTGCACTCTAATCTACAGAAGCCATTCATCTTATATACAGATGCTTCTAAAGATGGTCTAGGAGTAGTTCTAGCTCAAGAAATCTGACCAACAATACTATGTGATAGCTTATACAAGCTGAGCTATCAATCAGCAGCAAATGAACTATAGTAGCACCAAACTAGAATACCTTGCAGTCATATGGGCAGTTACTCTGTTCAAGCATTATCTCATCAGAAAAAGGTTCACTCTGATCACAGACCATGCAGTCCTCAAATAGCTATTCAACTGCAAGAAACTCACTGAAATTCTAGTTCACTGGATCCTTATTCTTCAGGATTACAAAATCACCATCATCTATAAAGCAGAGAAAGCTCACAACAATGTTGATGTACTTTCCCACCAGTCCTAATAAACTAGAAGAAGGGTGTCCCAAGGAACTATATCCTAAAGGAAGCTTCTCAGACCATTAAGATATAAGAAGATCTCATCTGAAAAGAATATCAGAAAGCCCACCAAGGATAGGCAAATACAGAAGGAAATTTACAAACAATATACCAACATTGGCCCAACCTCAGAATACAAGTCCAGGACATACTCAAGAAATGTGATATCTGCCAGAAGTACTAAGAAAGAAAGAACTATTAAGCACCACTGCAACCAATCACACTACCAGACAATATCTTTCAAAGATGGGAAGTAGACATAATTGGACCTCTACCAGTTACACCAAGAAGAAATAAATATATCCTTATATTTGTAGAACATCTGACTAAGTGGCCTGAGGCTTTTCCAATGGAAATTGTAGATGTCTTAATTATTGTAGGCCTTCTTCATAGACTCATACTCAGATATAGATCCCTACAAAAACTTATCTCTGACTAAGGCACAGAATTCATCAACAACATAATTACAAGTTATGTCTGAATTCATAAGATCTACCTCAAACAGACTATATTATATCACCCTCAGACCAATGGTATGATAGAAAGAATGAACCAGACCATCAAGAAATGACTTGTCTAAGTCAATCCTACCAACTGGGACATCTGCTTACCTGAGATCCTATGGAAAATTCAGAATACCCCTACTATCTCTATGAAATAAAAGCCATTTGAAATAATGTTTGCCAAGAAAACCAGAACTACTGACTATGAGAATCTTGGAGACCTCCTCAAGAAGGTAGAACAGTTATGTAATCAGGCCTGAGTTCAGATTACCAAAGTCCAAGAAAGACAAAAGAAGTACTATGACCAGAAACAGAAAGACCAGAAGATCAAGATTGAAGATCAATTATTAATTTGGAGAAGCATGATTGAAATAAACTTTGCCACTAAATTGGAGCCCAAATGGGAAGGACTTTATCTTGTATACAATATCAGAGAAATCAGCATCTATTTAAGAGGTATAGATGGATGAACCCTAAGAACACTAGTATATATCAATCATCTCAAGATATACCTTTCCCCCACATTATGAATCAGAAAGTTAACAACTACCTTCAGACTCTTGTCCTCAGCTCATTTTAATCACTGTTAGTTCTCCTACTCCAATTTCAAGAAGTCAATGAGAACACTCTCCAGAGAATTCAGATTTATCAAGAGAATCTTATTCTGGCCAGATAATTGTTACAGGTCCATCAACTTTAGGCCCACTATGCAATTAGAGAATAATTGTAGAACCTTCCAGTCTCAGAACAAACATATATCAGAAATATATACTACAGGACTATCAAGAAGAGACATTACTGCTACAGACAGACTCTACACCTTTTATAAGCATAACCCTGTAGCTCTGATATAAGTATAATTCTCCTGATATAATATATGAGGAATGAACCTAGTCACTTACCTGAATATCATCAATGCTGTCAAAATTCTATTCCCAGAAGAAGAAGAAGAACCTCTGGAATAAAGTAACTATAGTACAGATAATGAAGATAATAGAACAAGTATTGATGCAGAAGATGCCTATCCACACTGGGATGATGACTAAAGAATAGTCTGAAGACAGACCATTCTTTAGTGAAAGCTGATATGACAAACCAAAATGTACCACCTGAATTATAACTTAGTTAGATGATGTGAATGCATGGTATAGCAATCTGATATAGCAACCATTACTGTAGAAAACTATATAAATAGCCAGAACTATCAGATAAGATACATCTATACTGGACCTACACACCTGTGCTGGACCTATACATCTGTACCAAACCTGTACACCTACCATAGATAGAAATCTATAATTAGCAATATAGTAACCAGATAGCAACTATAATGTATAAAATACCCCAAAGACAAGAGTGAATAAACTTTAGTTCAAATTGAATCCAAAAGCAAAAGTCAAGTCTGCCTACCATACTTCAAGAGGAACTCTATAGCCACTACTAGGAGATTGTGAGCAAAGCATTCCTTTTCACTTTGGTCTACTTTCTGATACAAAAAAGAGTTTGTTACATTTTTGGTTCACTTACCAGATAAGCCTGAAGAATCCAAGTTTGCTACCAAGTTCAAAGAAGAACTTTACTACTATTTTCAAGTTATCTGTATTCCCAGAGAGTCCACTTTAAGAAACCTTGCCACAAGCTAGTTTATCTGATGTAACTTCACAGTAGAGCCAGTCTAATAATGTAACTCTATATAAATGAAGTCAGTCTTTGACATAACTTATCAAGAATCCACATCTGAGTTATTTATATCATCTGAGTTATTAGTTTATTCTCAGTGAGCCTGAGAAGAATCCATGCTATCTTCTATTCTCAGTAAGCTGCTGATTTAGAAGAATCTATACTAAAATTAAGTTATCTGCCAATTCTCTATCAAATATAGAGTACTGCTAAGATCATTATACTATATAAGACCATTATCTGGAAATCACATAAGGAATCTGCTACACTATACAGAGATTGTCATACTACACAGAGATCATCATATAGAAATCAGAGATCATCACCCAAGAAGGAAAACCACTAAATTTCCAGACCATCACTCACATTGCTACTATACCTAAAGAACTGTCCCAATTAGAAAATTGATACACAAATTGCTCACAGATATCCAGCTTTGACTATTATACCACTAAATACTAATTGTTTTTAACAAAGTAACTGAGAGCTCAAGCTAAACTATATCAATCTTCAATCTTATAATTTACCTCCATTGAGCCAGATATATTACAATATATTTGTAGGTAGAAGAATTTTAATAGTAAAAGGGCTTCTTCAGTTCATAAACTCAAGAGAGATGATAAAACTTTTAGATAATAGCTGAAAATAAAGTGATATATAATTAAACAGTTAATATTTCTATTAATGAATAAATATTCAGTAATTCTCTTTTTCAAATTAGCTCTTTAATTATAAAGTTTTTAATATTACTTATATATCTAAAACTTAGACTAGTGAATATATGCTGTTTGATTGAGATCTACTTGCTATTCTATACAAACTAATATCAAATACTTTATTTAAATACAATATGAAATTTAAAGTAAAGAAATACTATACTGCAGATGGTATCTCTTTGACTATTTTGTACCTATATTTAAAAGTAAGATTTTAAAAGTTTATAACTTTTAAAATTATAATAGCTTTTAAAAAAAAATTTACCAATAATTTTTTATATTAATTCTACCTTTGGTAAAAATTTTATAAAAAAAAAAAATTTTTTTTTTTCAAACTTTAATATGTCTGCTAAATTATTTTAAAAGATGATCTTATATAGTCAAAGAGATAGGAATGTCTTTTTAGCAGTAATTTTTTTATTAAAAAAATCTGATTTCTTCAAGTTTTCATTTTCTATTAAAAATATAACTCAATTTATCTAATTTTAAATTTTTTTTTTTTAATAAAATTTTATCCAGATAAAAAAAAGTATAGTTAAAAAGTTATTATAATTTTCAGACTTGCAAATTTTCAAAAATTTGCAGCCAAATTTGGCTGCATTACTATTTAAGAGAAGACAAAATATCAATATATATATATTTAAACTAAGTTTTATTTATTTATAATAATTAGAATATTATATATATTATATATAATACCAGAGAGTTTAAAGATATTGATATTTGACACTGGCAGTATATTTCTAATATTTTATTTTACTTAAAAGATAATAAAGATACTAATTAGAATACTAATGATTTTGTAAGACTAGTGCTTACAAAAATAGATATAAAAAAAAAATTATTGATCCTCTGGGCAGACAGTCAAACGCCTTTTCGTCTGTCCTCGGCCACAATTCTTGCCGGTCGGCCACTATTCTTGCCATTCCGTGTTGACATCTGTTCCCCTTGCATACGCGCAAAACCAGGACTGCCTTTTCGTTTCTTGCCTTTTTCGTCTCGCCTTTTTTTTTTTTTTTTTCAAACACTTCGTGTCGGCCACCATTCTTGCCGTTCCGTGTTGACATCAGAGTTCGCCGTGCCTGTTCCCCTTGCAAACTTGCCTTTTCGTCTGACCTCTGCACGCCTTTTATTTTCAAACGCTTCGTGTCGGCCACTATTCTTGCCATTCCGTGTTGACATCTGTTTCCCTTGCAGACATTGCCTTTTCGTCTGTCCTCTGCGCGCCTTTTTTTTATTTTTTATTTTTATTTCGAACATTTCGTGTCGGCCACCATTCTTGCCATTCCGTGTTGACATCTGAGTTCGCCGTACCTGTTCCCCTTGCAGACACAGATCAAAGCGCAAAACCAGGTATGTGCGCGGTTTACCCATCGTTTGCTGTTTTGCGGCTCATCTCATGACAATAATTACAAAATTCTCATATCTTAATTTTCACATGGAAGCCTAAACAACATTCTATTATATTTCTTATATCCTTTGTACAATTGTTTACTAGGCTAAATCGGCTTGAAGTTTGTTTTGTCGCAAGTGAGTATATTCCAATATTGAATTTATCCTATCTACTTTTGAAAGATGTGTATGGTTCTGGTAAATCCAGTGCTCCAATGCCTGTAAATCCTGAGGATGCTACCTGCCTTTGTGTGTTGTTATTGTGAGCAGTTGCATCATGGCCCTTTTGGGTCTGATGTAACGACCTTCCCCTTTTCAAGGTTCTGGTGTTAAAGCCAGTGCTCCAATGCCTGTAAATCCTGAGGATGCTACGGCTGCCTTTGTGTGTTGTTATTGTGGGCAGTTGCATCGTGGCCCTTTTGGGTCTGATGTAACGGCCTTCCCCTTTTCAAGGTTCTGGTGTTAAA
>RBNI01002998.1:0-16910 GCA_003990745.1 Jimgerdemannia flammicorona
TTCTCTACAATCCTCCTTACTAGACCTTTACGTCTCCCCCCCTTGGAACCCCAACCAATCCACCATGCCTTGAAGAGCTTGAGCATCAGCTCCTCCCACCTCACTACCCTCAGTCTCACCAGCCTCCAGGGGCCCTCCTCAAAGATGTTCCGCCAATGTTCGGTGAGCCCCACCCATATTGCAATGGCCCAACCCCCCATCAGCCACTTATTCCCCACCCCCCCACCAGCCTCAACTGCATTGCCGCCCACTGCCCACCCACCTCAGGGTCAGGTGCCGACACTCCCAACCTCTCTCCAACTACTCTCCAAAAATTCTCCATACTCTCGCACTCCCCCAGCCAATGCTCAGGAGTCTGCACCACCCCGCCCTCCTGCCCCACATTATGACACTCCTCACAATCAAAGACTCTGCCATCCACCAGATGACCAGTCCTAAAATTGAGCATCACATTTCTACGCAACAGCCTCCACCATGCTACCCAGAATTTTGGTGGTAGCCACCTTGACACAACCTTACTCCAAGACCAGACACCTGCCCAGTCCCATCTCTCCCCAATTCCTGCCCCTTGCCAGGTCTCCAGCCACAGGTCCTGCCCCAGACCTCTAAGGCACTCTATACCCTCCTCTAAGCGGAAGTCCTCGGCCAGATTTCCTCCCAACAAGAGCCTGTCCCACCTCCATATTGCCGGGCCCCAGTCCTCATCCCCTTCAGTACCTCGCCAACGAATCCCAATGTGGTGGGCCCCATCTACCACTCCCTACCAGAATCCTTTGTATCGCATCCTCTGACTACTATCCAAGGCCACCAAGGACAGTAGATCCCTGGATCCCCCCTGTGGCGACACCCTCGCCTCCCACAAATGCTGCATAAGGGGCACCCATTCTCCTCCTCTCAACTCACTGGCCCTCTTCATCCACCATGCCCTCAAGCAGAGTAGCCTCTTGGGAAAGTCCACCAGGCCAAGTCCTCCATGATCCACAGGTAGTGCTAGTACCTCCCAGCCAATCTGACTCCGGCGTCCAGCCCAGAGCCAAGAGCGGGCCATCTTGAGAAGCTTTTTAACCACCCACTTAGGGAAGTCCAAGTGGTAGCCCAAATACCAAAGCTTTGGCATCCAATTCACATTCAGAACAGTTACCCTTCCCGCCAGTGACACCTGTCTACCACCCCAGCTTGTTAGTACTTTCCCCCACTCTACCAGCTTGCCCTCCCACCACTCCTTGGGGAGTAAAGAGCCATACACTGAGAAATAGATACCCAAGTACCATACCACTCCTTCAGCCGGGACAATTGTTCCAATGACATCCCCCCCTATGACTCCTTCCCCAAGGACTATTGTCTCACACTTGTGCCAGTTGAGTTTTGCTCCAGCACATCTTTCATACCACTCAACTGTCTCCTTGAGTATGGCCACATCCGCTACCGAGCCCAATCCAACCACCATATCATCTGCAAAGGCCCCCACCTTCCAATTGATGCTCAAGATATTCAGTCCACCAACTCTGTGCCGTATCCGATCCAACAATGGCTCCAGGGTGAAGGTGTAGAGGATAGGTGACAGCAGATCCCCCTGAGGCACCCCCCTCCCCAAGGGGAAGGAAGCCCCCCTATGTCCATTCGCCAGAATCACAGCCCTGCTCCCTTCCAGTAGTCTAATAAGGGACCAACACATGCCCACTGGTACCCCAATATGCTCCAGTACCTTCTCTAACCATACTCTCTGAACCCTATCATAGGCCTTCTCTTGGTGCAGGAAAACCAAGCGGCCATCCATACCTGCTGCCCTAGCACCTTCAATGACACCGTGAACCCATGCCGTGCCATCTCGGATCAGTTGGCCCCCAACAAAGCCTCTCTGCTCCTTCTCTAGCACCTGTTGGGCCACCCTCTGTAGTCTCGCCACCAGGACTTTAGTGACCAACTTGTGGTCCATATCCAGCAGCATAATTGGCCTCCAATTCTTCCAGTCCTCCTTATGCCCTTTGTCCTTGTACAGCAGAGATACCAGCCCCAACTGCTGCCCCCCAATCCACTCCCCATTACTGATGATGGCATCACACATCAGCAACATCTCCTCCAGAGCCTCTTCTACTGATGCCATATGTTTCCAAAAGTCCCAAGGCAAACCATCCTCCCCAGGCACCGTTCCCAGGGTTGTTGATGCCAGAACTCGAAGGATCTCCTCTCCCAAAACTGGTTGACCAAGTTCCCCCAACCCTGCTGCAGGATTCGGGTGCCACTCTTCGAGATGCCACTCAATGTCCTGCGCCCCCTCCCCACCCTCCTCTTTACTCCAGCAGGCGCTCAATTGGCCCAGGATCCCCTGCACACCTAATACCATCTCTCCCTCATCATTAAGGACTCCTTCCCACCGGTGTCGCACTCCCCTAGCATGAAGAAGACAGGACAGAAACCTTGTGGGCCTTTCGCCTTCTTCCAATCCCTGCCACCATAACCTTGCCGCCATAGCCTGAGCCTGCATTGCTTCCTCCTTCCTCAATAGATCCTGCAATTCCACCACTTCCAGCTTAGCCCGCTTAGCCTTCCAGTCCAATAACTCCTCCTCCTCTAATACCCCAGCCCAGTTCAGGAGTAATCTTTCTAGTCTCCTAGATGCCCATCGGACTCGTCTCCTCCGCTGAGTACCTCTCTCCTTCCCCACCTCCCCCCAGTACCTCTGAGCTTCAGATTTCAATCGACGCCACCTATCTCCAATCCTCATCCCAGCACACCTCCAATTATTAACCTTAGTTCGCACCTCTACCACCCACGCATTCCACAGGTCCATCTCATCCAGCAATGAAGAGTTCAGATGCCAATGTCCTGGCCCCTCCCTGCTCCCTCCAAACCTCCCACCTCCCCGAATACCCCAGTGATCTGACCAAGGGCACCACTCGACCTCTATTGTCTCCCAAACTGTAGTGCCCCAACACTCAGCAGTCAGAATCCAATCAATCCTAGTACCAAGTCCTCCCACCCAGTGAGTATACAGCTGCCGATCCCCATCCTGAAGTCGCATAGTATCCACCAGTGAGCTGAGTCTTTCCACCTCTTCCCATTCCTCCAATCCCCCACTCCTTCCTGCCATACCCCATCCCCCATCAGTTCTGTCCAGTCTACTCTCCCATACCATATTAAAATCACCTCCCAGACAATCCACCCCAGCCTCCACCAAGAGCCCAGAATCCTGCAGATCACCAATCCACGTCACTCGGGTCCCCCTTTCAGCTGGGCAGTAACAAGATCCCACCACAATTGAGTTCCATCCAGGCCTCCGCCATGTCCCCTACACTAATCTACTACCCCAATGTCCAGTGTCTGTAATGTCTCCTTTCCCCTTCCTAACCAGGATTCCCACTTTACCCTGCCAAACTGCCTCCCCACCCCACTCTCTCATCCATTCCAGTACATCTTTCTCCCCCTCATACCGTACATCTTGAAGTAAGAAAAGATCCACCTCCAGTTTCTTCAGCCATCCAAAAATCCTGTGTCGCCTCCCAGTCCCTCTAAGCCCATTGATGTTCATAGAAAAAATATTGGTTGTACTATTCATAGTGAAATATTTGATATAGTTGCTTTCCCACATCTACAGTTCAATGCTCACTTCCTCTCCAGCCAGATCCAGGTTCCGTTCTGCCGCAATCTCCTCCTCCACATTCTGCTGTTCTTCCAGAGCTGCCAATAATTCCACACAGTCCTCACCATCCACTATCTCCATCGATGCCTGGTGCTCCTTGCACACTACCTGCCACTTTTCCAGTCCCTTCCGTGGCCCCCACAGATAAGCTGCCCTCTCGTTAGCAATACCCAAGAGTGTTGCCTCCCTTGCCTCAGTGACCTCATACTCCTCCGCCTCCAAGAGAGCTGCCATCATCTCATCTCTCAACTTCCTCATGACCTCCTCTCCTCGCAACACTCGCCCCCAGAATTCCTCACTTATCACCCAGAAGTCGATCTCTCCCAGTTCCTCTGCTGCCACATTCTGTAGTGCCCTCAACAGCCACTTCTCCCCCCCAACTACCTCAGCTGCCTGCGCCGAATCTGCCTCTCCTTCCTTCCTCTCCTCAGTTCACACAGACTCATCCCAACCATCCTCTGACACATCCTCCAACTCTCCTTCACCCACCTCAGGAATATCATACTGGATCAGATTGTCATCCACCATCGCCGTGTCCACTACTGCCTCCTCCAGCTCCTGTCCCCCACTCTCCATCATCTTCCCCCCTTGCTGCCCAGCCTCCACCCAGATACTAGCACCCACTCCAGTACCCTCCTCTGTAGCCCCTGCCCTTGTTCCCCCATCCAAACTGGCCAGTAAATCCTTCTGTAGCTGTCTCCCCTTTGCCTTCTCCCAGAGCACCTTGTCCATTCGCACCTTCTTGCCCTCGATCACCTCCACTACCATCCTAGCCTCGTAAGCCCTCCAAGCCCTGTGCCTCCTCTCCACAGCCCCCACCAAATCCTCAAGTGCCTCCAGCAGGTCCTCCTCCTCTTCCTCGGACCCCTTCACCCTTGAAACCTTGCACTCCACCAGGCCCCACTTCAATGCCACCAGCTAGTCCCTAGCCTTCCCAGTATTCTCCATCTCAAACAGCCTCAGCCTGATGTCTACATCACCTGTCCTGAGCTCAGTCCCCTCCCAAACCCTAAACCCAATATCGACCACCTCGCTGTACTCCTTCACCACATCTGTGATCAGCCTCCTCACCTCCTCCTTTTTCACCATTGGCAAGTCCGCCACCACCAGATGAACCACTTGGGGATCCCAATGCATACACCTCGCCATCAGCACCGAAATCCCTCCAATCACCACACCCTTCTCCACTGCCTCCAGTAGCAAACCCTCTTCTTCAAACCCCACCTCAACTGCCTCCAGCTTCTTCAAAAACTTAACCAAGGCTGCTCCTTTCACCTCACTAGTCAGCAGTCCCAGCACCATCTTTGCCATCACCGCCAAGCCACGGAAGCACAGTGTGATGGCGAATTCCGATCGAGACTTTTTAAGTAACAGGGCTGCCACCAGGTCCGTCACACCATCAGCCAGGTCTCCGGGTCTCGTGCCGCTCCCCTGACCAGGTCCCCAATCAGCCATCACATCTGGATTTTTTTCCAGATTGCCCGTCACACTGCCATCAACAGTCACTGCCTCAGCCACTACACCTCCAGCCCCACTATGCTGACCCCCCAGGGGAGGGTCCTCCTTGCCACTCAAGGTGGCAGCTGCCTTCCCCAGCTCCAGCCAGCCATTCAGTCCAGTCACCTGCTTCCCCATCCTGACCTTATCTGTGAAGGTCATCCTCTCTCCCCCATGTGGCCTTGCACCTCCTCTGCCACCCCCTCCAGCCCCACATCCCCTTATTGAAGCACTCAGCATGCCAAGACCAGCACCTTGACCCCCCCCCACATGTTGCCAGTCAAAGGCACTGGGGCCCCCCTGCCCAGTACGCTCACCAGAATGCGTGTTGCTTGCCATCTTGATAGCACCAATACTTGAAGACGTTGTTGAAAAGTGTTGCCTGAGTCTTGTGTCACCCGAATGGTACTGGTGAAAGATGACTTTGTCAAGATGATATGTCAAATACCACAACTTTGGTAACTATAGATATTCAAAATTGTAATGCATCCTGCTAAAGACAGATGTTGGCCTCCCCAGCCTATCAGGACCTCCTCCCAGATGGCCACTCTCTGCTCTTACCAAGGTTGTAGAAGGACCAATCCATATATAGAGAGTTAGATGATCAAGTATCTCACAGCCTCTCCTGTAGGGACAATTGTTCCAATGATATCCCCTCCCACTAGGCCATTTCTTAGCATTATAATTTTGTACTTGTGCCAGTTATATTTTGCCCCAGAATGTACCTCATACTACTCCACTGTGTCCTGGAGATCCTCTACATCTGTAATCAACCCCAGACCAAATACCATATCATTCACAAAGGCACCAACCTTCCACACAATGTCGAATATAGAAAGCCCTACTATCTTCTACTGAATCCTATCCTTCAATGGCTCTAAGGATAGAGTATACAGAATAGGGGACAGTGGGTCCCCCTGGGGTACAACCTTACCCAGAGGAAATACTACCCCTCTATACTCATTACATATGAGCACTACTCTACTCCTATCCAGCAGATTGATCATAGTCACTCAACTGCTGAGGGACACCAATCCTATCCAGAACCTTCTCCAACCAGACCCATCAAACTTGGTCATATGCTTACTTCTGATTCAGAAAGACCAACCTCCCATAGGCCTGAGTCTCTTCAATAATACCATGCACTCAGGCAGTGCTCTGACCCCCTACAAAGTCTTGCTGCTCCTCACCCAAGACTTACTGAGCCACCTTCTGCAACCACACCACCACCACCTTAGTGACCATCTTCCTGTCTATGTCCAGGAGCATGATGGGCTGCCAGTTCCTCCAGTCCTCCCTCCTACTCTTGTCCTTGAAAAGCAGGGCCACCAGCCTCAGATCCTGCTCACCCACCCATCTCTCTAACTGCAGTACTGAATCACAAAGTGTCATCAACTCCCACAGCACTCCAGGGACATCCACCATCTTCTTCCAAAAGTCCCAGAGCAAACCATCCTCTCCAGGTCTCATGCCCAGTATAGTTATGGCAAGAACCTGGCGAATCTCCTCCTCCTGTACTTGCTACACCAAACTACCCAGCCCATCAACTTGTAGTGGGTGGCAATCCTCCAAGACATGTTCTATGGCAGCAGTATCAGCCCCACCCTCCTCCTCACTCCACAAGCCACTCCACCTCTCCTTTAATGAGCCCAGAATGTCCTATGAGCTATGCACCAGTACAGTATCAATATCAAGAACCCCCTCCCATCTCTCCTTCACTCTCCTCACCTGAAGAGGCCTATAAAGGTACTAAGAGGGCCTCTCTCTCTCCTCCAGCCCCTGTTAGTGAAGTTGTGCAACCAAACTCCACACCTGTGACTTCTCCTCCTCCCACAACACCTGTTGTAATTCAGTAACCTCTAGCTATGCCCTTCTCACCCTCTAGTCCTCTACCCCCTCCAAGTTCAAAAGCTCTGCCTAATCTTCCAAAAGCCCTACCAAATGAGTAGAAGCCCAGGTCACCCTCCTTCTTCTCTGCCTTCCAATATCTTACTAGCTTTACTCTAATAAATTCTAGCAGCCTTCTTCAACCTCAATTACTGAACATTAACTACAGCTCCTTCCTGTATCCAGTCCTCAATTTGCTGCTGAATGTCCTCCACTCACTTATCCTACAAGCCCTTCTCTACCAACAAAGAGAAATTGAGGCACCAATGTCCAGGCCCATCTCTATTTCCCCCAAAAAGTCCCGGTCCCAATAGACCCCAGTAATCAGACCATGGATACCACTCAACCTCTAGTGACCTCCAAACATCTACACTCCAGCAGTCCAATGTCAGCATCCAGTCAATCCTCATATCCAGCCCATTTGTCCAATATGTATATACCCTCCAATCTCCCCAGAACCCCCTGCCTGTATCCACTAGAGTACTCAGCCTCTCCACTTCCTCCCATGTCTCCAGCCCCTGACTCCTGCCCACAGTCCCCCACCCTCTGTCAGTCCTATCCACCAACATCTCCCAGACTATATTAAAGTCTCCTCTAAGAATGTCTACTCCAGCATCTTCAAGAGTCCCACTCTCCAGGAGTCTCTTCACCCAATCCACTCTCTCACCACCTATAGCAGGACAGTAACAAGACCCCACTATAACTGGCTTGCAGCCAGGTCAAATCCACTCTCCCCAGACCAGCCTGTCTCTCCAGCTCTTTGAATTCTATATCTCCCCTCTGCCTCTCCAGACCAGGATCCCAACCTTGTCTATTTAAACTACTATACCTTCCCATTCTATCATCCATTTCAGCCTATCCAAGTCATCCACACATTTAACATCCTGCAAAAGAAAGAGATCGGCTTCTAAGCCCTTCAGCCAAGTAAAAATGTTCCTATGTCTAACCAAACCCCACAGCCCATTAATATTTAAAGAAAAGATGTTGGTTGTACTATTCATATGAAATAATGTTCAGAGCCATATGTATCCTCTACAACTCCACATTCATCTCCTCCTGTGCCTAGTCCAAGTTGTATTCCATAGCCACCTCTATCTCTTCAACCCTCCTAGCCTCTAATTCAACCAGAAGTTCCACTAGTTCCCCATCCTTCTTTTCCTCAAAGTCCTCATGATACTTTAGGCAGACCTTCTGCCAGAGCTGTAATCTATGATGCTCCATCCAACAGAAGGCAGCCTGCTTGCCAGCAGCAACTGTAAGCTCAGCCTCCCTCTCCTTATCAACCTCATACCCTTTCTCCTCCAGGAAAACTACAAGTACCTCCACCTTCAGTATCTCCACCACTTCATTACAATGTAGGATCTGTACTTAGTACTCATTCAGGTCTACTTCTCCCAACTCTTCAGCTGCAAAGTTGTTCATCATCCAGCACATCCATAGCAGATTACCCACCTCCTTCCCTTCTGGAGACACTGGCCTTCCTCTATCCAGCATTGAGATATCCACCCCTATACTTACCATCTCATCCCACTCCTCCTCTGCGATATCCACCAGTTCATCCTAGCCATCTGCCACTATCTATCCCCCCTTTACTACCTCTGGAACTCCATTGTATACTCACTGTGTCTGGCACATTAGCATATCCTCTGCCACTCTGCCTTTCACAGCTAGTCCCCACCTGATGAGAGGAGGAGGAGTATCCTCCCATACTCCAAACATACCATCTGTATATGGGTCCTTGCTCAGTGTCTTCCTGGCCTCCTCTGGGCCCACCTCTACATTCCCTCTCCTACTGTTGGCCCAGACACTCACTTCAGCTCCTCCAGAATCTTCACTATTACTAGCAATCCTCTTTACCTCTCCCTCTATTTCACCAGCAACTCTCTCTGCTTTGGAACCTCTCCCACAGCCCCTTATCAACATAGACACACTTTCCATCAATAATCTCCAAGTATATTGACTCTATATACACCTTACAGGCCTTTGCCCTCTACTCTGCTGCACTACTCAGCTCCTCCAGCATCTCCAACAGGTCCTCTTCCTTCTTCATACTTCCTTTCACCCTCACCATCTTGCACATGAAGACTCCCCACACCATCACTGAAGGCCAATCATGAGCCTTCCCAGTAGCCTCTCTCCCAGCCAACTGAATCCATATGTCAATATTCTCTATCCTGAAGGAGGTCCCCTTCCAGACTCTGAACCCCACATTGACTACCTCCCTATACTCAGCTATGACCTCTACAACTCTCCTCCTTATCTCCACAGTAGTCATCATAGGAACCCCTTTCACCAGGAGCTGTACCATCCTGAGATCCCACCTCAAACAGTGTGTCATTAGGATATATACCTCCCCAACTATCAATATAGCCTTCAGCATATCCTCCAATGGTCCAGCCTCCTCAAAGTCCACCTCCATCCCTTCCAGGCCCCTCAGGAACTTAATGGATGCTATACTATCCATCTGCTTTGCAATTAGCCTCAGGATCATTTTTGTCATCACTGCTAAGCCCTGGAAGCACAAGATAACTATGAACCCTGAGATTGATTTCTTGAGTAACAGGGCCACCACCAGGCCTATTACACTATCAGCCAGGTCACTAGGCCTCATGCCCTTCCCATAACTCAGTCCACCATCAGCAGTCCCATCTAGATTTTTTTTCAGATTGCCCATCACACTTCCATCAGCTGTTACCTCCTTGGTCACTATACTGTCAGCACCCCTACTCTGGCCCTCCAGAGGGACTCTCCCCTGCAGCTGCTGCTCTGCATTCTTCACTATCCCCTGCCCCCCCTCAGTCAACCTTCCAGTTCTGTCACCAGCTATCTCTCTTTCACCTTATCAGCAAAGCTTGCCCTCTCAATTCCTTGTCCTCTAACACTACTCTCTCCTTCTACAGCCATCCACTAGCAAGCCCCTTATACTTCTCCCCAAGCCAGGGCCACTCTCTACATACTATTAGTTGAATGTACTTAGGCCTCCCTACTCAGTATGCCCCTCAGAATGCTCATCACTCACCATATTACTAGTATCATTTCTCCAAAGCTGTGTTGTGGGTGTTGTCAGAAGGTTGTATAATCTGAATGTTACTGGAGAAATATGTATGTATATATTCAGATTCTTTGAGTGATGGCAGATAAAAAGAGTGCTCTTTATAACCTATCAAAAGCCTTGTTCTAACTATATATATATAGTATGGGGGCTCACTTTCTACTACAGGAATATTACTATTATTTTCCCAATCTCTAAGAAGAAGAAATCTTATACTATGGATGGTTTTCACTTTATCTCTCTTACTAAGATATTTAACTGACCTTTGAGTAATGTTTAGAAGACTATGTTAAGAGCCATTGTATCCTAACAGAAATATCACACTGCCAGAATGGCTTCTGAACTCATTTCTCATCTCTTTCTCATATCTTACTCTTATATAAGATGTGGGCTAAGGGGTGGAGCCACTATGTCTTTTTAGACCTCTGGTCGCTATAAAACCAAGTCTACCTCAAGCTCATTCTTTCTCTTTTTTAGGTATAAGATACTGATGTGACCCTCCTAAATATTATACAGAGCTTGTTCAATTACTATTCTTATCTATAGTTATTAATAGTTGTATCACTCCTTTAGTCTCTACTGAGTAAGTCTCTTTCAGAACTCCCTTCGCTCTTCTTAGTTCTTTGATATATTTATATGACCCTCTTGCTGATTCTTTTGTTAAATAGTTTAAGGAGTATAACTTCTCTCTAGATCTGTTTTTTGTAATAATATCACTCTCACCCCTTATACTGCTATTGAGAGTTAGAGAATGGTTAACTTCTATAAAGACTGACTTAAGGTGAACAGCATAGAACTCAACTCTAAGAAGTATCATTATATTAGCCCAGATAACTATACTATGCTAATTGGGAGTAAGCTATACCTGTGACCCCACTTTTATATATGTCTGAGTATACTATATACTAATAAAGGGTTTGACTTTCTCTATCTTATATTGTAGAATATAGCTAAGGTGGAATATATACTTAACTTCTGCTATACTCAAGATCCTCTCTGATACCACTGGTCAAGTTGGCTATCCTTCAAATGTTTATTAGGTCTCAGCTAAAATATGGTCTTACATTCTTTTGTACTTCCTATCTAGCTACTACTATGGAGCTTTAGGTATTAAAGTATCCTGAGAAGGTTTTTGATGATACTATTATTTAGGCTGTCAGATTTTCTAATAGACTCTTGCTTGGTAGTTTAATTCTTAGTCTCTCTTCCATTCTTCATTATATGTTTGACCTCTGCTATATATTCCAGGCCTATTTAGATTAGTATAACAAGTTAGATATCAACTCCATCAGTCCTCTTAGTGAGTACTTTATTATATATCTTTGGGTTCTATTATTGCTAAGTTTCAATATTAGACCTCTTGGCTTAACTTTCTTGACTGGTATTGGATCTTTATCTCTAGGTTCATAAGGCTCACCCACTCTACTTCTTTCTCCAGACCTTTCTTTAGAATCAGCTGTTATAGGAATAGACCTTCTCCTCTCAAGTACTTGTTTGATATATTATGCCCTGGACCCACTTGCAGTCATAGTGGACTGACCACATCCTTTTCTCCTCCCATCAGCTTATATATTCTTCACTCACCTAGTATTATAGATACTTTGGCCAACCCTGTCTCTGTCCCTCTGGAGATTGATTTTATTGGGACTATCTTTATAGATTTGGTCTTCTCATTAGTTTATATTCTACCTTTCAAAGTATTTTTGATTATGAGCAACTTAACTAGATCTCTGATAATGAGTAGTAGAAGGAACTTCTTATCTTCTCTCTTTATGCTCTTTATAAGATAGGCTACTATACTATTGATACTATATAATTCTGGTGGCCATCTTGAAATTGGGTTCTGTCTGACTAAATTTACTATAATCAAGAAATTATATTTTTTTTCTTTCTTTCTCTCCTCTCATCTACTCTAGTTAGATTTCTTATTATTGAGAGTATATTGAATTATTTATTTCATATCAGCTACTTAGTATTCAACTATCAATACTTGTTTCTATTATTAGTTCTGAATATATATATATATTGTGATAGTTGATCCAAATTAGGAACATAAATCAGAGGAATTAGACATTTGATTGCAGTACCTGAACCCAATATAATATAGCCTAATAAATAGCAGTCATTGTTATTTTGCAACTATTAAAGTTTTTGCAGATATTGAAGATTTTACAGATGTTGAAAGATTCAATACTTGCAAAAAGGGACTCATAACATAGTTATAACTTAGCTACCTTATAGCTAGTAAACTTGTATAAATAACCCAGTATCTTAGAGTGAATAAACCTCAGATTGAAATAGTTCAAAGCAAAGAAAAAGCAAAGAAACTAGTAAGCCTATGGGCAGATACACTTCAATCACACCCACCCCTGTATCCTAAGGACTCTGTGGAGTCAAAGAAGATCAAGTTTTCAAGATACAGAAATCTGACATACTTCTAAGGTTAAGAATCTGCTACATTACAACTAGTACTCCTAATGAGTCAATTTAATCCAGATTGGATTCGGATTGATTCGGATTGAATCCCATCCGAATCAACTTGGATGGGATTCGAATCAAATATAGTTGTGAACATAGTTCAAAATGTAGCAAAGTGGCCATTGTGCTTAACACTTGTGCATCTAACATTCATTGTGCAATGCAACTACCATCTTAGATTAGTCAGTTTCAATCGCTTCCTGCACCCTACCATGTGCTTAAACATTTATGCAATGTAATCATGTAATCCACCATCTTAGCTTAGTCAGTTTCAATCGCTTTCTGCACCCTACCTTAGCTAGCCTGAGCTCCAACTGCATGCCCAAGAGTTAGGCAGCAGCCACACATTTCCCTCAACATACTCTAGCAATCGTCATTAGTAATTCGTATCAATCGATTTCATGCACCCCTCCCACCCATCCCCCTTTGGAACAATAAATGTGTGCCCGGCCTCTTCGCATACGAATGCGATTGGTGGGCCTTCAGAAGCATATGCTTCCTTTGAGCCAAACCCATGTTCCACATTAGATTCATTTTATATAGAACACTATTCATCTCACATTAGCCTCCTCATGCGCAGGACACTTTGCCATTGTTTTGATTTCCAAATTAGATAATTAAATGTTTACATCAATAACTCAATCAATAATCATCCAAATTTGATGATCTTGGTGTCATTTGAAAGCCCTTAATAAGGCCTATCTAATGATACCAAGAACAATGAAATCCGATCATGCGTTGCGGAGTTATGAAGGAACCCGTCTGAATCGCCGATTTTGGAAATTCTTTGATTTGCCGATTTTGGAAATTTCGTCAAATAGACCATTTTCCTTAATATTTCGACAACGCGTAATCCGATTTTAATTTTCTTGATATCATTAGAAAGGCCTTATTAAGGGCTTTCAAATGACACCAAGATAATCGAATTTAGATGATTATTCATCGAGTTATTGATGTAAACATTTAATTGTCCAATTTGGAAATCAAAACAATGGTTGATTCGAATCCATCCAGATGGGATTCGAATCCAATCCGAGTTGATCCAGATGGGATTTGAATCCAATCCGAGTTGATCCGGATGGGATTCGAATCCAATCCGAGTTGATCTGGATAGGATTTGAATCCATCCAAATCCCATCCGGATTGACTCGTTCGGAGCACTAATTACAACTTAGTGCCCATTAGCTGGTAATTTATGATGAATCCCTCACTTTTAAGCTGAATAATGAACAACTGCTACCACCCAAACAACTATAAAAATCAAACCAAGATACTCAGACAAGAGAGATATGTGATCACTGGTATTCCATGACTATACTTCAGATGAATTTATCATCATCTTCATTGATGATTTCGAGCAATATGCTGCAGTAAGGGGCCTGACAGTAAGGCAGCAAGTAACCCTCATGTTCTTCAGTCTTCGAGGACCAGCAAGAGCAGTATCCACAGCTGCAACCCATATAGGAAATGATGATGATGCTATGCTAGCAGTACAGAAGACCTGGCTCTGAGCCACATACTATACAGACAAGATCAAACAGCTCAACACAACATGCCAAGAAATGAGTGAGGATCTAAACACATTCTATACCAGAATCTGATATTAGATAATCCTTGTAGATTATGCTACTGCTATCAGAGATCAAATAGCCAAAGCAACCTTTATGAAAGGAATCTACCCAGAAATAGCCCTGGCCATCCACTCATCACCAATTATCTTGGATCTGATACAGAAGGTCATCTATGCTCAGTGATACTGGATAGCCAGACACCCACAAGACTATACAATAGAGAGAGTCACTGGAGATAGAATTAAAGCACTTAAGGCAACTAGTATGATCCCTACCACAGTGATCAATCAGAACACACCTCAACTAAGAGCTATTGAATAACAGAGAATTAGTGACCCCATGGAGGAACTCACTATCACTAGAAGATATGGTCAAGGAAATCAAAGGAAGAGACTGCCATCCAGTTCAGAAATTTGGTGCTACCTCAGACAAGAAGAGAGGTATCTGCTATATCTGTAGAGAAGAGGGCCACTATTCATATAAATGTATGAGTGAAATCAAGTGCAAGGCACAGCTAAGCAATGTAACTTAAAATAAGAAACAGGTCAACATTATCACCTTTGAGGAGATTGAAGAATTAGATGAAGAAAAATAGGAGGCCTATTCTGCACAGATCACTAAGAAGGATGTCTGCAAAGAACCATACAAGAGGCCACTAGGGAGACCAAAGAAGAACTCTGTGGAAAAGCAGATAGAGACTGCTACAAAAAGTCATGGTGAAGAAATGGATCAAGATATGGAGTTAGAACAGGCTGTTCAAGATATCATTTCAAGGAAGCACACTAGCTAGTGAAGGAGAAAAGAAGAAGAAGCTTTGCAAAACCAAGATCTTCAAGTATAATATCTTCAAAGATCTCAGTTAACAAACAGTCTATACAACCCTCAGCCAGCTGGCAGAGATACCTACATTCAGACAGCAAATGAGATATAGACTCACCAAGACAACTAAGGAGCAAGGTTGGAAGATAACTGAGGCCAACAATGTCCAAAAGGACTCAGGAGAAGAAAGCAAAGACAACTGAAAGACCTCTGCCTATACAACTTGTGAAATTGAAGATAGAGTCTTTGAGGCTATCATTGATACAGGAGCAAGAGGATGTCTCTTCAGTAAGAAAGCAGCTGACTGCCTAGGTTGGGAAGTTGAAGAAGCAACCAAATTGGTGTTCTTTACAGCAGATAGTACATACAAGAGCCACACCTCTGGGAAAGATCCAAGGTTTCCATCATGTTTGGAGAAGCAACCATCCCAGTGGATGTAATCATGACCAATGCAACCAACTATGACATCCTCATCAGCAATCAGTGGCTTCATAAAGCCAAGTCAATAATTGATCTAAATGCTCAGAAGATACAGATCATCTACTGTAGACAGAAGATGTGAATTCCCATCAATGTCAACAAAGGAGTCCTGCCTGAGATGGAGGAAGAAGAGAGTAAACAAAAGGAAGCCTATATGGTGACAACTCAGAAAAAGAAGAAAATTGGATAGATGAGTGAAGAAAACTGGTGCAAGAAGATTATAGAAAGATATGCACCACAAAGAGTCTGCCCCCAAGGGATCTGAATATACTGTATAGAGCATATCAATGAATGTTACAAGTGTACCAGCAAAATCAAGAAAATCTACCACCAAAGAAGAGAAAAGGCCCTTGAGAAACAGGCAAGAGAAGAAAAGAGAATGGAAAAAGAGGAGAAAGAGGATGACAAACCACTAGCTCTCCTCAAAGATAGTGAAGATGAAGAGGAAATCAAGATCAAGATTTGGAAGATTTACCCTGATGTGGTCTTACCAGAATACAAGTCAGAAAATGCAGCTGGAATGGATATTACCACAGTGGAAGAAACTGTACTGGAACCCCAGACAACCACCCCCCTGGCAACTGGTCTGAAGATGACTATTCCAAAAGACTATATCAGAATCCTCTAGACAAGAAGCAGTCTGGCTAGGAGTAAAATCACAATTGAAGGAGGAGTCATTGATTCCAATTCCATTGGAGAAATATTACTTATTACTAGGAACCACAATTCTATGATTCCATTTCAAATTAAGAAGAAGGACTGATTAGCACAGATGTTGATCCTTCTCAGTTCTTCAGCCAAGGATTATAGAAGTCAAGAAGTTGGAGGAAACAGAAAGAGGAAGAAAAGGATTTAGATCCACAGAAAGAGGGGTATTCTCCGGTACCAAGATCACCAAGCTATAGTACAAGAAGGAGGAAACTACAAATAAGTACAGCTACACTATTGGAAATGAATTCTCACTCAAGATAGAGCTCAAGAAAATACTTTATGAATTCAAGGATGTTCTTGCCACAGACTTCAAGGATATCAAAGAAAAGACTCCACACTACTATTATGATTTAGATACTGGAGATACTGAACCAATTTTCCAGAAGGCAAGACCTGTCCTGTCAGGCTACCAAGAATAGCTCAGAGAAGAAATCAAGCAGATGGAAGAAGCCAGTATCATCAAGGAAGCCAGTAGCCCCTGGTCTTCACCAGTTGTACTAGCTCTGAAGAAAGGAAGCAAGCCTGGAGAATTTGCACCAAGACTCTGTGTTGACTACAGAAAGTTCAATGTAGTCACCAAGAAGGATCACCAATTAGTACACCTCATCAATGACATCCTTATAACTCTAGGAGATGAAGCACAGTACTGCAGCACCTTGGATCTATATTCAGGATTCCACCAAATCAGACTTACATAAACAGTAAGTGAGAAATCAGCCTTCATCACCCCAGATGAAACCTATATCCATTATTTTTTTTTTTTTTTTTTTTTTTA
>RBNI01002999.1:0-16909 GCA_003990745.1 Jimgerdemannia flammicorona
TTTTTTTTATAGTCTCTTGGACTTTGCCATTTATTACTAGCCTATTAAATATAAATATAGTGCCTCCTCTCACTACCCAATCCCCCTAGGGGCCCACTCTATACTTTTATTTAAATACTACTTTACTACTCACTACTTCAATATTCCCCCCACTCTGTCTACAAATATTCACTACCAATCAATACTAATAACTCCTCTGCAGTCTCCATCCCAGCCACCAATCCATTAAGACATCTTCTATTAATTCTTCCCACCTCACCAGCCTCTCACCCAAGCTTGAACACCTCTCTTCTTTATAATAAACAACCAGTATCCCACCAATCTCACCTATATAGCTAAAACCAAACTAATAGTAAGCCACTCATTTCCAAACCCCACTACCAATCTATCTCTCAGATCCTTCCATTGACCCCTCTTACCATCCCTCCTCCTCACAATACCCAACTGATTTCTAACTACTAATCAAAAGTCTTTAAGTATTTTGCATACTCTCAGCCAATATTCCAGTATCTGTACAAACTCCTCTTTCTGTCTCACATTATAATACTCCTCACAGTCAAAGCTTCTTCTCTCTATAAGGTGGCCTGAATGAAAGTTGAGCATGACTCTATAGTATATACTACCAAACTGCCCAGTACTTAGGTGGTAGCTATTACAATATCTCTATACTCCAGGCCCAAATACCATTCCAGTCCCACTCCTCTTCAATACCTGTCATCTGCCAGCCACTAGACCACATATCCTGTCCCAACTCTCTCTGATACTCAACTCTATCACCAATATCAAAATCAATTAGATAAGTACCCCCCAATAGTACTTGATCTCATCTCTATATCACTGGGCCCTAAGTATCTCTCCTTCAACTCTCTGTCAGCAAATATCAATGCAGTATACCCCATCAACTACTCTCTACCAGAAGCCTTTATACTATATATGCTCACTATTCTGAAGCCCAACTAAGGACAGTAGATCTTCTGTAGAGTCTCTTAGTGAGAACCTCATCTCTCAGACCTTTTTTCAGGGAGACCCAGCTATCACCCCTCAGTTCCACAGCTCTCTTAAGCCACTATGCTTGCAGATAGTACAGTCTCTTCAGGAAGTCAACCAGCCCAAGACCTCCTTTAGTGACTAGTAATGATAAGGTTTTCCAGTTAATCTGACTCCTTCTCTCAGCTCAGATCTAACCTTTGGTCAGCTTCAATAACCTCTTCACCACCCAGGCTAGAAAGTCTAGATAATATACCAAATACCACAGCTTTGGTAGCCAGTAGATATTCAGAATTGAAATACACTCTACCAAAGATTTGTGGTGGCCTCTCTAACTTCATAGGGTCTTCTCCTAAATAGCCACCTGCTGCTCCCACCAAGGTTGCAGTAAGACTGACCCATAAATAGAAAGATAGATATCCAAGTATTTACAGTCTTACCAATAGAGACAATTGTTCCAATAACATCTCCTCTTATCAGACTATTGCCCAACACTATTATTTCACACTTATACTAGTTGAGTTTAGCCCCAGAGTATACCCCATACCACTCTACTATTTCCTGGAGTTCCTTGATATCAGCAATTAATCCCAGACCAATTATTATATCATCTATAAAGGCCTCAACATTCTACACAATTCCAAATACTGAGAACCCTGCTATCTTTTACTGAATCCTATCCATCAATAGCTCTAAGAATAGAGTATACAGAATAGGAGACAGTGGGTCCTTTTGAGGAAAACCTCTATCTAGAGGGAAAGCTACCCTTCAGTGACCATTGCATATAAGTACTGCTCTACTCCCTTCCAATAGGCTGATCATTACTATTTGGAACTACTGAGGGACCCCAATTTTATCCAGTATCTTTGTCAACCAGACCAACTGAATATGGTCATATGCCTTTTCCTGATCCAAGAAGATCAATCTTCCATCTAACCCATAGGTCTAAACCCCTTCAATGATGCTATACACTTAAGCTATATTATCTCTAATGAGCTGGCCCTCAATAAAACCTTATTGCTCCTCATCTAAGAATTGCTGAGCTACTTTCTGCAATCTTTCTACCACTACTTTAGTGACCAACTTCTTATCTATATCTAGGAGCATAATAGGTTACCAGTTCTTTCAGTTCTCTCTCTTGCCATTGTTCTTATACAGCAGTGTCACCAGTCCTAGGTCCAGCTCTCCCACCCACTTCTCTAACTGTAGTACTAAGTTACAGAGTACTGTAATAACTCTCACTTCTACCCCTCTCTTATCCTTTGGATAATTAGAGAAGTGGACTATTACTTAGGGACTTAGTACACAATGTGTACCAAGAAGCCTTCAGTTTGAGAAAGTACTCACTTAAAGTAGTTTGTAGCAGCAGTGCCTTCTGTTTCAAAGGTCTTTCTCTGGTTTGCCTTCTGTTTCAAAGGTCTTTCTCTTGTACCCTATTTCGAGGGTCTTGTTCTTTGCTGTGCATAGACTGAATTCACCTTGGAATTAAGGTTTAATGGGTTTACTTAAGTCTTTGGGGATTTATATACCAGTCTCAGTTCTGGCCGAAGTTAGCTAGGCTTCTGGAGTTTAGTCAGAAATACTAGAGTCACTTAGATGTCATTACTAAGACTCAGAGGAATGTATGTGTGGGGGGACTTGATTCTTATATCAAGGACTAAACTAAAACTGCTTTATTTCGGATAGAAACTGGGGGGGTATTTATACAAGTTGGTCTGTGATTTCTGACTAAGTATGAGTGACTAATTTGGTAACTATAATGAGGTTTGTGATCGCAACCTTTGTCAGATGGTTTTTGGTAAAGAATATCTTTGTGATCAGGACCTCAATTACTAGGCAATGATCAGTAGCTGTGGTAACTATTGCTGCAGTACCGATTGTTGGGGATAAGCTGGATATCATTTTCCACATCATTTTGCATTATTTGTTTGTCACTCACTATTCGTATGTTACACTTCATTCATATGATGATGTCATTGCCAGGTCACATGATCACTCATCTTGTTGCATCCCATCTGTTCACTCATTCATTCGTTCTATTACATCCTTCCCTCTTTAGAAATCAATATCCTCGTTGTTTGAGAAATTGAGAACCAGGGGAGAGAAAGGTGGGGAATCCTGCTCAGAGTTGTTGGCATCTTCTTCAGTAGCAGGGGGGGTGGTGGTTGCTGATGGCTCGCTGTCCAGAATGGAGAAGTCAATGAGGTCTGCAAATGGTTCTTGTATTGGAATAGGTGCTGGTGTTGGGGTTCTCCATCTGATGTGGTTGAGGCCATCCAAGTAGGGTTCTTGGTCCTTATGCCTGGGAATATTCATTCAGATGGATGGTCCTTCAAAGAGGTCAGAGAGGCCTTGGAGCCATTGGTCAGGGTTGTTATTCAGGAGGGGACTCCAGTAGGGTTCACAGTCAGTAGACTTGAGGGTGATCCAGAAGTTGGCTTCTTGGGCTACCTTGATCTCTAGTTCATCAACCTCGAAGAAGGAGAGGTTCTGGAAGTTCTTCAGTTAGATATAGTTGAGGTTGGGGATTACAAAGGGTGCATGGCATATGATTCGATGGACCTTCTTGACTAGTCTTTGCTTGCTCCCATCCAGGTGGATCCAATTAGAGACTTGGTCTATGGACAGGTCCTTTGCCCATTGGAGGAGTTGATGGCCAATCTCATATTCATTCCAGATCTCTAGGCAGCTGGTGGCAAGATAGGCTCTTTCGATGACTTCATGGCAGTTGAGGACATAGTGTCCTAGGTTCTGGCTAGAGAGGTCAAGGGCCTCTGAGTGGTAGTTCCTTCCTTGGATAGCAGCCTGGATGTGTCCAAAGAGGTGATCAACCTGGCTGAAGAGGGGTCAGCTATGGCAGGCAGTTTGGCGGTGGGTAGCAGGCATTCTTGTCTTGTCCTTTTTCTTTGTGAAGAGAGGGGGATGAGGGTTGCAGGGTATTCTTGTCTTGGGTATTTATACTTATTCATCTATCTGATGTGACCTTCCTTTGGTCACACTTTCTGGCAAAATGTATGACCTGTTGCTGTAAGTGGAGTATGTGCTGGTCACATGAGAAAATCCTGATTTCAAAGGTCTCGTCACTCATAGTTGTAGTTACACAGGGTTAACAGGTCTTAGTCCACTTTTTTTTTGTCTGGTTGACGCATTTGCGAGGACTGGCCATCCTTGTCTAGGGCAAGGGCTCCCATTGTTGTGGCTGGGAGTTCGAACCTCTTGGAAATAGACTTTCTTGTAATCTGAGGTAATTCCTAGTAACAATATCTGTCATGTGGATAGACTTAGACTGGTTTCAACATTGTTGGCTTTCCTAAGTTCCATATGAAGCATCCATCATCATCCAGTGGAGATGACACAGATGGCATGAAATAGAGTTATTCAAATATGTTTTGCTGTACTGTACTAGATTGTTCTTTTGCTCAGATATCTTCTTGTTGGTTATCCATAGTGTTCCTTTTTCTGCAATGTTTGGTATTATTTGTTTCTGGATAAAATATGTAGTATCCTTCTGCTCACTATGTACTCCAATATTAGAGTTGTAGTTCCTTCCTTTGCTGGGGGGTGAGTGTTTCTATGTAGTCCTGGAGGGCTTTGCATGCATTCTTCCGAGCTTCTTCTTTTTCCCAGATGGCATCATGGGTGGGGTAACCCTTCCACTTGATCAGAAAAAACCACTTGACTGTTTTGGGATATTTGTGGACCTTGTGGTCAAGTACTTCCTCAATTTCGAATTCCTCATAATTATTGATCCTAATTGGGGGTGGTGGTAGAACTGTATGCTCAGGGAATGGGTTCTCATGGTAGTCCACCAATTGGCTGATATGGAATACTGGGTATACTCAGATATTGTGAGGAAGTTGCACCTTGTAGTTGACTTCACTGATTTTTTCCATGATCTTGTATGGTCCAATTCTTCTAGCATGGAGTTTCTTGGCTGGTTGTTGTATCAGGGTGTCTGGGTGGAGGTGGTCTGTTCTAAGCATGACTATGTCACCAATATTGTAGGAGGCTTCTCTTCACTTCAAGTTCGCATACTTGGTCTGGTAGTCTTGTGCTTCTATGAGAGCATCTCTTGTCATTCGAGTAAGATCAGAAATGGTCTCAGCCAGATCTTGAGCTGCTGGGACTGCTGATTTCACAGTAGTACTCGGGGTCCTTGGGTGTTGACCATGGTTCAGAAAAATGGAGTTTTCTTTGTAGAGATTTGCTGACTGTTGTTGTAGGCAAACTTGGCATAGGCTAGGTACTTGTCCCAATCATTTTGCTTATAACAGCAGAAGATGCTAAGTATCTGTTTGAGAGTCCTGTTGGTTCACTCAGTTTGACCATCAGTCTGAGGGTGGTAGGCAGTAGAGAACTTCAGCTTGGTTCCATAGAGGGAGAAAAATACCTTTCAGAAATTGCTTGTGAACTTGGCATCTCGGTCAGATACAATAGTGCTAGGCATGCTATGTAGCCTGAATACTTAATTGAGAAAAATCTCAGTAACCTCTGGTGCTGTAGCAGTAGTCTTGGTGGGTGCAAAATGGGCTTGTTTACTTAGGCGGTCCATGAATACCACAATGGCATCCCATCCTACCTTGGTCTTAGGGAGTTGGACAATAAAGTCTATTACAATCTAGTCTCAGTTGTGACTCAGGATAGGCAAGGGTTGCAGGAGTCCTGCTGGTAGCTTGTTACCACTTTTAAACCTTTGGCATATCTTGCATGAGGCCACAAAGTCTTTGATGTCCTTGGTCATCTTTGGCCAGTAGAACTCTCTTGAGAGGAGATTGTAGGTCTTTTCAAAACCAAAGTGTCCTGTGTAGGAGTATCATGGAGTTCCTGCATAATCTTGAGTCACAGAGTATTATTGTTGGGTACAACCACTCTGTCATGGTCTCTGTAGATAAGTCCATTATGGTAAGTGAATCTCTTAGCCATTTGCCTCATGGGTTCTGGGACCTCGGCCTCTGGGTCTTGGCAGAATTGAAGGAAATTCGTCAGGGGGCTGTCTTGCTGGTAGCCTTCCTTGATCATCTGAATGAGGTCTCCAATTACCTTGACCATAAAGACAAGTTCATCTTCCATATACCTAGAGAAACCATCAGCCACACAGTTGGTTTTGCCTGGAATATACTTGATTTCTATATCAAAGTTGGCAATGATTTCCATCTAGCAGGCTTGTCTGTGGGTCAGCATAGGCTGTGTGTGAATATACCACAATGCATGATGATCAGTGTAGGCCACAAATGGCTATCCTAGGAGGAAATGGTGCCATTCCTGGAGTACAGTGACAATGGCCAGGAGTTCCTTCTTATGGGTGGTATATTAGGTCTCAGCTGGCTTGAGCTTTTGGGAAAGGTAGGCCACTGGGCAGTCTTCTTGGCTGAGTACTGCTCCAATAGCAATGTCAGAGGCATCTGTGGTCAGAGTGAATAGCCTGATAGGGTCAGGTGCAATTAGCACTAGGGTCTCGGTAAGGAGTCTCTTGAGATGGTCTATAACCAAGATATATTCGGGGGTTCATTCAGCTTTAATGTTCACTCCTTTGTAGGCCAGGCTGGTTAATAGAGCTGCAATAGCAGAGTATCCTTGAATAAACCTTCAGTAATCACTAGCAATACCCAGAAAGTGCTGGAGTAGCTTGAGGGTAGTAGAGATAGGGATATCCTTAAGGGCTGATACCTTTTGGGGGTCCACATTGATACCTTCAGCAAAGATGATGTGTCCTAAGTACTCAATCTGGTCTTGATAGAACTTATACTTGCTCATTTTGGTATAGAGCTGGTGTTCTCACAGGAGGGTCAGTACCTGTCTGAGGTGAGTTTAGTGTAGCTCCACTGTCTCACTGTAGATTAGTATATTATCAATACACACAAGGACACAGATGTTGAGGAGTGGTCCAAAGATATCATTTATCAGATACTAGAATGTTGCTGGTATATTGGTCAATCCAAAAGGCATGACTCAGAACTGATAGTGTCCAAACCATGTTTGGAAAGCTGTCTTTTCAATGTCCTTCTCATCAATGAGAATCTGGTGGTAGCCATTTCACAAGTTCAGTAGAGAAAAGGTCTTGGCCTTGAAGATTTGGTGTAGTAACTTATCAATCCTAGGTAAGGCATACCAGTTCTTAATGGTGATCTTGTTGAGGGCTCTGTAGTCAATACACATTCATAGAGAGCCATCCTTTTTCTTGACAAATAGAATGGGGGCTCCAAATGGAGAGCAGCTGGGTTCAATATATTCTTGGACCAGTAGTTTGGTCAATTCATCCTTGAGGGTCTTGAGCTTAGATTGGGCCAGTTTGTAGATACTCTTGTATGGGAGTTCAGATCCTGGAATAAGATCAATTCTATGTTGGATTTGGTGCTTGGGTGGGAGTCCTTGGGGGTCTTGGAATATATCTTGGAATTCTTCAAACAGTTCTTGAGCTTCTGTTGGAATTGGACTACTTGTAGCTTCAGTGACTTCTTGTACTGTACAGATGAAGTAGGTGTTTCCCTTTTTTCGAGAGAGTCTCTTCATTTGAATAGCAGAGATGATTGTGATTTCTTGGTGGTTGGTACCTTTCTGGGGTGTCAGAGTGATCTTTCTGTCTTCGTGGGTCAGGTTAACCTTGTTGGTTCTCCAGTTGATGTCTGGGTTTTGCTGGGTCAACCAGGCTTTTCCTAAGATAATATCTTGTCCTGAGAGGTCTACAATACTGAAGTCCAACTTCTCTTGATATTTGCCAATCTTGAGCAAAAGATCTTTGCAGATCTTGGTCAATGGTGTAGTTTTTCTATCACCAAAGGTAACACTTCTTTTCTCAGTAGTTGGTCTGCTTTGGGCTCCAATCCTCTTGGCGGTCTTGGTGCTGATATAGTTTCCAGTAGCACCACTATCAAGTAAGACATTGACATTCTGTCTGTGGACATGGCCTGTGAACTTGATGCAACTGTCCTCCTTCTTGATGGTATTGAGCTCTTTATCTTCATTGTTGTCCCAATTGCTGTCAGTCTCCTTGAGGTTAGTTTCTCCCCATCCTTCACAAGGAGGGTTGTCTTGTTTGAGTTCCTCAGTCTGTTGAGCTTGGCATTTCTCAGATTGAATTTTGAAAACTTTGGAGAGGCATGCATGGTATTCACTAACATGTTCCATGCAGTATATTTGAATGGAATGAGGGCATCATCTACATAGTACATAACTATCTGCAATTCTCTTGTACCAGTTTTCATCATCTTCCTTCATAGTAGTGACCTTTTGACTGGGAAGTTTATTGGTAGATCTAAACCCTTTCTTGCCATAGTCTATCTGGGAGAGTTTGGGGACTTCTTCAATAGTGAGGTCTTGACAGATTTCTTCAATGATTGCTTGGGCAATTCTCTGGTCTGTTTTGACTTCAAATGATGTGTCTCCAAAATTTCACAAAATGACATGGATTTTACCAGTAAATCCTTGGTCAACTACTCCTCCTCCTAGTCCAATGTTGAACTCTTTGGCTAGGCTGCTTCGCTTAGCAAGGCAGATGTATGTTCCTTTGAGAGCTTGCATTGCAATTCCTGTTCACACTGTAGCATTGATACTTGGTGGAATAGTGAGATCTTGGCTGCTGTAGAGGTCATATCCAGCATTGATTGGATGGGCCTTAGTGGGGATGGTAGTCTTGTACTATATCTTCTGTACTTTGATGACATTCTCAGGGTTCTTCTTTCCTGGACCTTCTCCAATAACAGTAATGTTCTGGTTACTGGGTTCACCTGTTCTGTTCTTCTTCTCAGAGCATCTGAATGAGATATATCCTGTCTTCTTGCAGATGAAGTACAATTCTTTTTCATGGAGCTACTTCTTCTCATTCTCAGTGGGAGGTCTGGGCCCTCTGGGGTTTTACTGGTTCCTTTGATCATTCCTTTGATCATATCTTTGGTCATTCCTTTGGTCATTTCTCCTGGTAGGATTTCTCCTATCTTGTTTATTCTTCTTGTGTTCTTGATTTCATAGAGCTTATGCAGCAAGGATTTCGCGGGCTCTTCTTTGTACTTGGGCAAAACACCATAAGTAGTGAGGACATCCTTGGGGAAGATCTTGTTCCTTGATCTTCTGGGTGAGTCAGTCTGGTAGGGCTGCAAAAAGGTGGTTAGCTCTGGTACCATTGATGGCCAAATTGTTTTCCTGGTAGGTAAGTCCAACAGTTTTAAGATAGGCATCCATTCTGGTGGCAAAGGTCTCTAGATCCTCTTCGCCATTCTTGTGGAACTTCATCTGGGACAGTTTGAGTCCTGGGCCTGCTTCATAGTCATCCCAACCTGATCTGTTGTTGGTAGATAATTGTCTATTGACTTGGGGGCGGGCTTCCCAGATTACTGAGTTGTTCCAAGGTTCACCAGAATTCGGCTGCTGTTCTAGTGAAGAATGTGGCTACTGTTTCCACTTGTGCTGCTGATGTGGCAAACAGCTGTTGAAGGGTGCTGTTCTGGTTGTTAGTGAGCATTCCTATAGGTACTCGGTTGTCATTCCATTGGTTTGCTCAGTAGCCTGTGTCAACTGCATTGATGAAGTTTTCAATGTTACTGTTTTTTCTACTGAATGTTGGAATTCGCAAGGTCTTGGTTGGTTTGTTCTGTTCAGCAATCTGTCTTACTATCCCTGCTAGTACTGCTAGCTGGGTGGTCAGTGCTGCAATGTTGACATCTACCATTGTGTTGACTATTGGTGGTGGGCTTATTGGAGTAGATTCTCCTGAAGATTGTTCCACTTGGTGGAGTTATGGTACTATATGACTTAGAGTTATTTGATTCCCAGATATCAGATCAAAGAGTCCTGTGAGAGAGGGTAAACCAAACCTCTGTATAGGTGGCTGAGTTGGTTCTGGGGTCTGATCTTCTTGACCTGTGGTTCCTTGGTAAATTCCTAGACCTGCTGTTCCTTGTTGGCTATTGTCAGACTGGTAACCTGTAGAGTCTTCATCTGACTCCCTTTCCTGATGAGATATTGTGTCCTTGTACTGGCTAGGTCCTTCAAAGAGGATATCAGTCTCTGGCTGAGTAGATGGCCCTACTCCTTGTTCAGTAGTAGGGGATGGTTGGCCTGCTTACTCGTTCTCATACCTGGTTATGGCAGAGGCATAGTATACAACTAGCCTGTAGTAGAGGGAGGTCTTGGTAGGGGTATGATGATATCTGTCAGAGGCAATCCACTCGCCAGCTGCTTCTTTTGCAGTAGGGGGTGTGATATAATCTAGAAAATCCTAGGTGGCTGCAGCAGTAGATTCTGGGGTCCTAGTGGTTCTGATGTGTCCTCAGAGGAGTTTGTAGAACCTACAGCAGCTAACAATATTCCTAAGTCCTGGGTGGTAAGTCCTAAAGGCCCAGTATAGATTCTTATAAGCCTGGTCAATTACAAGCTGGTGGGTCTCTGTATCTGTGGTTTCTTGATACTACCTGGTCCTAATGGCAAGGGCTTCTCTGGCTCTGGTTTGAGAATCTACAGTTAGTTCTGGGGGTTACTCCTGTCTAAGGTTGGTCTTGTTCCAACTTCAGGAGTGTGTTCTTTGGTGTCTTCTTGGCTGGTAATCCACTGCTACCAAGTTGTAATAACTCTCACTTCTACCCCTCTCTTATCCTTTGGATAATTAGGGAAGTGGACTATTACTTAGAGACTTAGTACACAATGTGTACCAAGAAGCCTTTGGTTTGAGGAAGCACTCACTTAAAGTAGTTTGTAGTAGCAGTACCTTCTGTTTCAAAGGTCTTTCTCTGGTTTGCCTTCTGTTTCAAAGGTCTTTCTCTTATGCCCTATTTTGAGGGTCTTGTTCTTTGCTGTGCACAGACTGAATTCGCCTTGGAATTCAGGTTCAATGGGTTTACTTAAGTCTTTGGGGATTTATATACCGGTCTCAGTTCTGGCAGATAGCTAGGCTTCTGGAGTTTAGTCAGAAACACTAGAGTCACTTAGATGTCATTACTAAGACTCAGGGGAATGTGTGTGTAGGGGGGACTTGATTCTTGTATCAAGGACTGAACTAAAACTGCTTTATTTCAGATGGAAACTGGGGGGGTATTTATACAAGTTGGTCCGTGATTTCTGACTAAGTATGAGTGACTAATTTGGTAACTATAATGAGGTTTGTGATCGCGACCTTTGTCAGGTGGTTTTTGGTAAAGAATATCTTTGTGATCAGGACCTCAATTACTAGGCAATGATCAGCAGCTGTGGCAACTGTTGCTGCAGCGCCGATTGTTGGGGATAAGCTGGATATCGTTTTCCGCGTCGTTTCGCATCGTTCGTTCGTCACTCGCTATTCGTATGTCGCGCTTCGTTCGTATGATGACGTCATCGCCGGGTCACGTGATCGCTCGTCTCGTCGCGTCCCATCTGTTCGCTCGTTCGTTCATTCTATTACAAGTACCATCATCTCTTCCAGCACTCCAGGGACTTCCACCCTACAGCTCTAAACCTAGAGCACATAGTAAATGAAAAAGATATATTTATCCAGGATATACAATACTAAATATTACAGAAAAAGAAACACTATAATTAACCAATAAGAGGATATCAGGTAAAGAATAACTCAGCAAGATATAGTAAAATATATTTGAACAACTCCATTTATACCATCTGTACCATCTCTATTAGAGAATGATGGATACTTTATATAGAACTCAAGAAAGCTAACAGATGTCAGAACCAATCTCAAGTCTATCTATATGATAGATATTATTACTAGAAATTACCTTAGATTATAAAAAAAATACCATTTCTGAGAGATTTGAACTCTCAGTCATAATAATGAGAGCTCTTACCTTAGATAAAGATGGCCAGTTCTCACAAATGTGCAAATAAGATAAAAAAAAAGAAGACCAAGATCTGTCAACCCTATATAACTATAACTGCATTATAACAATATCTTTGAAATCAGGATTTTCTTATATAATCAGCACATGCTCTACTTACAGCAACAGATCATATATTTCTCTAAGAACATAATCAAAATAAAGTCACATCAGATGGATGAATAACTATAAATACCCAGGGTAGAAGCATACTACAACCTCTATCTCTCTCTTCTCTCTCTAAAGAAAAGACAAGATAAGAATACCTACTATCTGCCATCAAAGAGCTGGCTATAGCCAGCCTCTCTCCAGCCAGATTGACTACCTTTTTGAACATATTCAGATCACTATCCAAGGGAGGAACTGTTGCTCTTAGGCTCTTAACCTCTATAGCCAGAACCTAAGACAATATATCCTTGACTACTGTGAACTTATTGAAAGAGCCTACCTTGCTATCAGCCATCTAGAAATCTGACATAAAGATGAAATTGACTATTAACTTCTTTAATATATAAATGGCCCACCCTTTGACCAGATCTCAGACTAGACTAATCTGGATAGGTATAAGCAAAGGCTAGTTAAGAAGATCTATCAAATTATATACTATATAACTTTTGCAATCTTCAATCTCAACTATATCTAACTAAAAGACTTTCAGAACCTCTCCTTCTCTGAGATTAATAAACTAGAGATCAAGATTATCTAAGAAGCTAACTTCTGGATTACTCTCAAGTCTACTGACTGTAAACCTCACTAGAGCTCCCTCTTGAATAATAACCCAGATCAATGACTCTAAGGTCTCTCTGACCTTTTTAAAGGACAATCAATCTGGATGAATATCTTTAGGCATAAGGATCAAGAACTTTACTTAGATAGCCCCAACAATATTAGATAGAGAACTCCTACCCTATTATCTATACTAGTTTAAGAATCATTTGTAGATCTCATTGACTTCTCCACTCTTAACATTGAGCTATCAGCAACTACCCTCCCATCTACTAGACAAGAAGATAAAAATACTGAGAAAGATTCCTCACCTTTCTCTATTCTAGTTCTCAATTTCTAAATTAATGAGAATATTGATTTTTAAGAGAGGAAGGATGTAATAGCATAATGAATAGATGAGATATGACAGAAGATCACATGACCTGGCAATGATGTCACTATCAATTGAGCATGATATATGATATATAAATGACAAATATAACAAATAATATAAACAATACAAAAAATAATATTTAACTTATCTCTAGTAATTAGTACTATAGCAATCAGTACTACAGTAGCTAATCATTACCTAGTAATAGAGGTTCTAAACATAAATATAAATCATCTGACAAAGGTTGTAATTACAAATCTCACTATTATAACCAAATTAGTTACTTATACTTAATCAGAAATTACAGACCAACTTGTATAAATATCTCCCAGATTTCATCTGAAATAAAGATAGTTTTAGTTCAGTTCTTAATACAAGAATCAAGTCCTCCTCTATATATACATATTTCTCTGAGTCTTAGTAATGATATCTAAGTAACTCTAGTATTTTTTACTAAACTCTAGAAGCCTAGCTAACTTCTATCAGAACTGAGACTAGTATATAAATCACAAAGACTTAAGTAAATCCCTTATTGAACCTGAATTTCAAGGTGAATTTAGTCTGTATATAGCAAAGAATAAGTTTCTTACAACTATGGTTGATAAGAAGGGCACTGCTACTATAATTACTTTTAAGTAAGTGCTTTTTTACACTAAAGGCTTCTTAGTATATATTGTATACTAAGTCTCTAAGTAATACCTTATTTCTCTAATTGTCTAAAGAATAAGAGAGAGATAGAAATAAGAGTTATTATAAAGACTAATATCTAGCTATACTTCACTCTTCTGGCCTTTAAGATACCAGAAAAATATTCAGTTGACTACTCTCCTTCTACTAACTGCTGAGCCTATAGTTGAGCCAGTAAGCTATCTATTACTCTATCATCTATTTCTCTCATATCTAACTACAGTTTGACTATCTCTTTAATCAGCCAATGATGCTTCTCTCTCTTCAGTATCTAGGAAACATCAGAATACTACTAAGAAATATTAAGAACCTGTAAAATAATTATCAGAAAACTCAAGAACAATATAAGAATTACTAATTATCAAAAAACTCAAGAACAATATATGTTATAAGCAATCCTCCTTTTGATATATAATTCAAATGATCATCATATAACTAATGACTTGAGATATATAAATAAATCAAACAGCAAGTAAAATAAACATTGAGTTAGAATATTGTTTGACAAGAAGATAAATAGTATATAGATATCTAGTAGTATATTGAGCCATACATATCAGAGCACTAAGAAATATAAATTACATACTATGCTAGATAGTCAAATTATAGTACAAAGTATTTCTAGCTGATCCACTATATCAGAATTCAAGATAGTATTTCTAGCTAATATATTATATCAGAATTTGAGACTTATATTCTCAACTCAAATAGCTAAATATTATTAGAAATAGAAATCTTATAATAATCAGATAGTAACTATAATTTTATAAAATATTCCAGAGATTTGAGTAAATAAACCTCAGTTTGAAAAGTTAAAAAGCAAAAGCTAATTATCTGATATATATAGGAAAAATATCTACCAAAAGCTACTTAATATAGAAAGAATTATAATACTTAGGAGATATATAAATCTGTTAAAAATCTACTATTAAGAAGTTGTAAGCTTTATATTATTCCTACTGCAATTTACTTTCTAATACAAAGAAGAAGTCTATCTGTACAAAGCTAGTAAAGTATAAGATATATTTTTATAGTAAATAATTCAGTTTATATAAATAAAGTAGTCTTTGATATAATTTTACTCATCTATTATATTTTTGATCTGCTTATATACCAGATAAGCCAGAAGAGAAATCTATTATACATATTTTAGTATGATTATTAGACTAAGTCTGAAGAATATTAACAAATAATCTACTACTTAAGTAAAACTATTAATTTAAGAAGAACTTATATCATCTAAGTTATTTTCAAGAGAAGTTTACTAATTTAGAAAGAATTTATACTATCTATATTGATTTAGTGATCTATCAGTTTAGAAAGAAATTTACATTATTTGAGTTATCTATCATTTTTAAGAAAACTACTCTATTTAAGAAATTTGCTAAGATTAACTGTATTATATCAAATTATTACTAAATTAGAAAATTACTAAAATTGTCAGTTTTATAAATAAGAGAACTCACTCAAAAATCTAGTATTGTCTTTATATTACTAAATACTAATAAGTATTATTTGATATAAAAGATCTAAGAGATAAGGTTCTTTTTTAGAAATTTTTTAGATAATTTATTTCCAATAGTTGAACTAAGAAGTAGTAGATTCTTATAGTATAGGAGATTCTGGTAAAAGTGATAGAGAGGACTCACTGTATTGGTTTATATTATTATAGTAATAAGAGAGTGATATAATAGAGATCTATAATATAAAGATAGGACAGACTTTTAATAGAAAATTTATTGCTAATGAACTTTAATATTAGTATTAGTATAAAGTATTAATAGGGAGTAGGACAGAATCTGTGGCCAATAGACTAATAGTCAGCAAATATTGATAAGAGTCTCCTCTTATCTCATATATAAGTCCTCTACTTACCTCATTAGTGAGAACTAGGTCCTACTCATCATTCTGTACTTTGAGGAGAGTTTTTCTTTATCTGTCACTCTCTTTGAGATAATAGAAGCTATATAAATCAGCTTAGATATATATGTTCTTATATATATATTGAAGTTTTGAGTATATATCTAATATATATATCTATTACTCTCTAGTGATAAGAAGAGTATAGTATATAGAATGAGGTATAGATAACTTTGCTCTACTGTACTTGACATAGTTGAGCTACTGAATAATAGTTAGTTTAGATTTAATGGAGATATAGTACTTGAAGAGTAGTAGGAGAGAGTTTTGGCCTATATAGTCTAGGTTCTCTTCTAATAAAATTCATAAGACTTCAGGTCTATTTAAAATAAAAATAAAAAAGTAGTAAATAAGTTAAGATGATTAATAATTAGTAGTTTTTAAGAGGGTGAGATGAGAGAGAGAAAGTATATTAGGATAGAGTAAGGTGGGGTTAAGTTGAAACTACTGATATAATATAAGTATTATAAATTAGTTAATAAGAGATCTAGTGCTTATAGAAAAAAATAAAACTAAATACTAATAAAGATACTAAAAACTATTGAATATTTTATTATTTTTAACAAAATTACTGAAAGCTTAAGCCAATCTATATAGTAGTTCTAATCTTATAATTCATCTTTATTAAGCCAGTATATTATAGTAGTATAGTAATTTTTTATTAATATTAATTTTTTTTTAAGATAATAAAAGAATTTTGAGGAGAATTATTCAGATATCTAAATATTAGCTGAGTGAGTACAAGATACTTAGACAATAGTTAGAAGTTGTCTAAAGGTGAGAAGATAAGAAGGTAGAGAAAAAGGTAGATAGTATGACTTAAGAGAGTAGTTAGTATAATATATTGATAATGGGTGACTTACAGTGAGGGTCATAAGTATACTAATGTTTTATTATTTTTACTTTTTAAATTAATTATAGCTTATATAAAAATATTATTTAAACCAATAATAGAATAGGTTTAAAACTTCTAAATGTATTAGTTTTGCCTTATTTGGATGATTACAAATAAAGTTATTACAATTTAAAGTTATATTAATCATTGGTATACTTATGGCCCTGATGGTACCTGAATCACTTTATTTATAATAATTAATATTTGGTGTGTTTTCTCTTAGCTTTAATTATTACAGCAATTCACCTTAGTATACTTTCTACCAATTTGACACAAATGTCTTATGGAATATCATTCTATTCATCCTCCACCTATTCCTATAACTTCTCTATATCATTCAATGGTATTTTGTATATACTAAGCTTCCTCTTAAGATAGTACTACAAATACTTGATTGGATTGATATCAGAAGATTGTGCAGACCAGTCCAGGATATGAATAGAATGATCAGTAGCTATTTGGAAGCTGTCTTAGATATATGCTTTGGGTCATTATCTTGTTTTTTTTTTTTTTTTTTTTTTTTTT
>RBNI01003000.1:0-16903 GCA_003990745.1 Jimgerdemannia flammicorona
CAAAATAGCTCAAAGACTTACCACAAATGAAATGCCTGCTGCCCGCCAAACCTCAAGGTCAAGGAACCACCAAGGTACCTCAGTTGAAGAAAGGATGTTCCAAGACATCAGAAGAGCCATGAGGACCTGCTCAAGAAGGACTCCTAGTGTCTACCTGGGTACTGCAGACCCCTATCACTTTATCCTCTACTGCCATGAAATGGAAACAAGGATCACCATTACTACTGAATGCCTCCAAATATGGCAGGAGTACGAAATAGAAAACCTCCTCTGCCGGGAGTTCCCACAGGCCAGCACCCAAGAGCTACAAGATGCCACTCCCATGGACATATGCGAAATGAGAACAGCTAAGAAGATCCATTAGATCTTTAGGCATGCACCATGGTCGATCCCCAACTTAGAGTATGTTAGAGTCTCAGACTTCAGAGACCTGTCATCCCGCCATATCAATGCACTAGAAGCCAGGGTGGCTACAGAAGCCCAGTCTACTATCACCCTCAACAGTGAAGAAGTAGAAAACTTCTGGCACCCCATCCTCCAGGACAACCCAGACCAATTCCTGCAAGAATTGATCTCAGTATTCTAAGGCCCAAGCATCCGGGTTAGATCTCCCTAAGACCCCACATTTGTTCCCTATTTTGTGGAAGAGAACCTCATAGACTGGAGAGCTCCAGATCTTGTTCCCGATTTTCCCACCACAGCTGAATGTGATGACGTCATCGATGATGTCATCCTGCGCGACATACGCGAAACGTGTGACCTGTACGATGAATTCGTGGATCTCATCTCCTTCAGTGATGATGATGATGATGATGAAGCCCCCATGGTCCTGAAATTTCTGCTCTAAGTTCTTTATTACACCAGATAATGCCAGCACCGGTATTCTTATGTAACACTGGATAATGCCAGCACCAGTATTCTGAGGTGACGAAAAATTGTTCCAGTACTGGCATTTTGATGTAATACCAAATAATGCCAGCCCTGGAACTTGGTAGTTTTAGTTATTGAAATTTATATTTAGCTTTATATCTTAGCAACCATTGAATTATATTTTGTATAAATACCCCTCTTATTTCCTCTAAAATAAAGTCAGTTCTGGTTTCACTTATACACACTTCCTTGCAAGCAATCTAAGAGATAACAAGACAGTTAAAGATAAGAAGTTTGAGGACTATAAGACCTTGGGAAGGCACTCCAATAAGAACTTGCTTATAACAACTTGAGTTAGTCTAAGAGATATACCTTGAAGAGAATCTGGCATATTTGAAGGACTCAGTGACCACTATGTGACAATAAATTTTATTAGTATATATATATTATTTATATTATTTATATCTCTATAAGAGTATCTTATACTTGCTAGATATTATGTTATATAATATCAGTAATTTCTTATATAGCTAGTACTATAGTTTGGATGAAAACTATAAGAGTTTGTGAATATTATCCATGATTCAGAAAAAATAGGATTATCTTGATATCTATACTTAAGCTATTATTATATACAAATTTGGCTAAAGTTAGCTTTTTATCTCAATTATTTTACTTATACATAGCTATAATAGATACTAAGTATCTGCTTCAGAATTTAATTAGTTCTTTCTATCTGATTATTTATTTATAGATAGTATACTGTAGATATTTTCAATTATACTTCTAGACTCTTGAAGAGTGCTTATCAAAAGTTACTTGTGAATTTTATATCTCAGTCTGAGATAATTATTAATAGTAGTTTATAAAGATAGAATATATTATTAATAAATAGCTATACTATTTCTAGTATTATTATAGTAGTAGTTATTATAATAAAGTAGGTCTGCTTGCTGAGATAATTAATAAAGATAATGATTATATCTCTTCCCTTCTTGGTTTTTGATAATTAGACAATGAAGTCTATTTTGATATAATCTCAATTTCAGGTAGAAATTGATAGTAGCTATAGTATACTAGTTAGTATCTGGTTGCTAGACTTATAGCTTTAGTAGATATTATAGAATACAATATAATTTTTGATATTAGATATCATTTTGAATCAGTAAAAGTTTTAGACAATATGCTGATATGTCTTATTAAATCTTATATATCTAGCTATAGTATATTATATAGTTCTTATAGAATTCATAAGTAGATAGAGGTGTCAGAGATCCAGATTATTATATTGTCAAGATATATATATCTGTTTCAAATAGATATATTCTTATAGATCTTCTTTATAATATTGTTATCTTTTTTAAGAATTTGTTTAGCAATTTTTTATATATTAGTATCCTTAGTGTACTCCTTCTTAACTTCTTTATATAGGTTGGTGACAATGTTGTTAATTATAGTAAAATTGTCTTTCTGAGTACTTCAGAGAGTATATTAGCTACTTTATTCTTATTTCCAGCAATGTACTTGATTTTAACATCAAAGAATATAAGAATCTACATCTATCAGATCTATCTTTCTATAAGAATTGACTATATCTAAATATATTAGAGAGCTTGATGATATGTTTATAAGATGAGTACTTTGTCAAAGAGAAAATATCTATACTTATAGAGATTAGATGATAGTGAGGAGTTTCTTATCTTATATCGTATAGTTTTTTTTTATATTTATTGAGTTTCTGAGACAGATAGATAATAGAGTATTTATGTTGAGTCAAAATAGCTCTAATGGTAATATTTGAAATATTAGTGGTGACTATGAAGGGTCTTATTAGATTAGGACTGATTAAAATTGGTATATCAGTTAGTATTCTCTTAAGAGTATTTATGACTATAGTGTATCCTTCTGTTTATTTATTTTTAAAATTGGCTCTCTTCCTTGTAAGACTTGTGAGTGGAGAGATAATTTAGAGAATTCTTAAATAAATCTCTTATAATATCTTACTAGTCTATTGAATTCTTATAGAAACTTGAGGGTCTTTGGAATAGACTAATTGTAGATTGCTTAAGTCTTTTTAGAATTGACAACAATACTATTTTCTGAGATAATATATTTTTGAGAAATTTGTTTTCCACATATGATTTCAACTACCTTTTGTCCAGTATTTTATAGCAGGATCTTGATTTTGTCTTTAAATTCTTAGTTTATAACTCCTCTAGCTATATAGAGTCTCTCTTCCTTGGTGAGACTACTTCTTTCTATAAAACAGATATAGATTCCTTTAAGGACTTTTATTATAATACCTATGCTAATAGTTACTTACCTGTTTGGTTCAATAGTTACTTCTATACTAGAGAAGAGATTATAGTTAGTATTAGATTTATATACTTTAGTTAAAATTTTTATAATAATATAAAATCTCTTGATCTTCATCTTTTTAGAGATTTCTTTGAAATTATCTTCTATCATAGTGATAGTGTGTAAGGAGGATAGTCCTTTGTTGATCTTTTTGTCAGAATATTTACAAGATATATATTCTCTTTTTTATAGTAAAAATATACTTCTTTCTTCATAAGTTCTTCTCTTTCCTTATTAGATAGTTTCTTGAATCTACTTTGTAAACTTGAGAACTTATTCTTGAGTTTATACTTTTTCTTAAATTGATATCATTTATCTTCTTTGTTGTTATTTCTATTATCTCTTGACCTTTGGGCTATGAGGATAGTATATACTTTAGTGATAGTTTATTCTAGGTATTATTGCTCATATGGATAATTATAGAGTTATCCTTGTTTACAAATTTTCTCTAATAACTATCTAGGGATAGTATTGAAGAGGTAGACAGCTTGGATTCCATTTATAGTCTGTTCTCATTAGTTGTATTCTACTCCTATAGTATTTAAGAGAGTTTTCAGTCTTGTAGCAAATGCTTTAAGATCTTCTTTTCTATCATTATAAAATCAAAGGTTCTTGAGCTTGATTCTGGCTTCAGTAATGTAAACAGAGCTGTAGAACTATTGGATGATTAGTTTCTTTAAATTCACAGTAGCTGGGTAGGCTTTATAGTCAGGATGATCATTATCTCTTTTACTTATATTGATTTCAGTATAGATTTCTCAGATAAGATGATATACTGATAGATTATACTACTACTGAGTAGCTATACTTATAAAATAAATAGCAGCTTTCTCTACTTACAAGTCTATAGTTACATAGAGATCTTCAATTTTATAATACTTATTATTGTTGAGGGTATTGTCCTATTGGCATAATAATTAGTATTAACTTATTCTATAAATATTATTACTTAGTCTGCTTTGTCTTTAAATAGAGTAAGGCAGAGGTCTTTTATGGGTTTATTTGTTTCAATACTAAGACAAAGAGCTTAAGTAAGTATAGTTACTTAGTTAACCAGTACTACTATCTTATTATTAGCTAATATTATTCTACTATCTCTATTTTCTATTTAGTAAGATAGTTGGGGTCCTTCTTCTATTATTGTGGTATATTAATTGTGGTTTGGAGTTGACTCTTCTATAATATCACTAAGATAGATGAGCTTATAGACTAATAGTCTTAATGAGGTAACTATCAGATCTGCTGTAATTTTTGATAGACTTAATATTCTTAATAGTGGTTCTGTAATGGTACTGGAGCTAATAATATTAGATTCAGATGTTTTTTCAATTATTCTCTTAGATCTGGATGATATGACAGAGATCTTGCTAGGTCCAGTAGCTTGTAGTTCTTGTTGTTGGATTATCTTACTTGTGTGTAGAGAATTTAATAATAAAAGTGAGATTTCTTTTAATAAATATATATATATTCCTTATAGTTCAGAAAGGCCTTAGCTTTATAATAGTAATTGTTAAGAAAGAGGTTTAGAAAATATTTACTTATAGTCTCAATAGATTCTTATGTATATTTTTTTATAAAGTATCTACTGACTAGCTTTGTAATAATTTTACAGTCATATTTAGTCTTAGTACATTTTTCATGTCTTTTAGTCAGTCTTTTCTTGTCATCTCTTGAATATTCTACTATGTTCCAGTACCTTCTACTTGCTTAGAAACTTTCTCTTGGTACCCAGATACCACTAGAATATTCTTGTCTTTTCTTGGTGCCAAATATCTTGTCTCAGCTAGTTATGAAACCTTTCAGAACATTGTAGAATAGTATTAGTCAGCTTTGCTAAGAACCTATTTCTTGGCATTTCTCTTTCTTTCCAAAATCCTTCCAGATCTTTCTTTCAGATTATGTATAAATATCCTTGTTCTCTACCTGAATAAAGCTCAGAATATTTTCTCCCAGAAATCCTTTGAGAACACTTGAACCTTTAAGTATCTCTTTGAGCTACTTTAGACCAATCAGAACTTCCATATTTAGCCACTTCCTCTTAAAGAAACTAGAACCATTACACTTGATAGCAATGGTGTCATTATATCTTGCCTTATTAAGAAACCTCACATGAATTTGGAAACCAGTCACAACTAGTCACACGAACCCAAAATGAGCTGCAAAGAGTTAGTCTACCAGCCAGACCTCTCTGCTACAGAAGAAGCAGGAGGATTGCAGCTCAATATAGAAGATATGATCAATACCATGGCCCATCAAATTTAAGAACTTCAAGCACAACTAGAATAGCAGAAAACACAAACTACAGATATATTACATTCTGCTGTAGTACTAGTCAGTTTCAAGCCACTCAAGCCAGATATCTTCAACAGCCATCGAAGAGGACTATCTACAGATGCATAGACCTTCCAATTGGATTAATACTTCAAGCTCACAAGAATGGAAGATGATATGCAAGTTCAATTTACTACCACACTTCTCTAAGGAAATGCAGTCATCTGGTAGTGCAATCATATCATGATTATATCTATACACTTATATACATGAATCAGAGATTGGAAAACCTTCAAAAGAGCCCTTCACAAGTAGTTCAAGCCTGCTAATGCCACCAAGCTAGCCAGGGACAAGCTAGTGAACATCAAGTAACTCAAGTCTATACAAAGCTATAATGCACAATTCTTATCAATCCTACTTAAGCTACTAGCAGTATCTGAGGATGAAAAGATAGACCACTATATCTGAGGTCTGAAGGGAAATACACAAGTCAAGGTTGAGCTGGAAGAGCCCAAAACTCTTGATGAAGCCATAAGAATCACCGATAGATTTGATATCATCAACTTTAGCAACTACTTCAAACCAGAATGCCACAAAAAGACCCACTCTGAGAACTGCCACAGAAATCAACCAAGGATAGTTGGCCCAGTACTAATGGACTTAGATACCATGAATAAAAAGAACACCAAGCTCACCCCTAAAGAAAAGGACTGTCTGAAGAAATCTGGGGCTTGTTTCTTCTGTCACCAAACAGGACACATTGTAACCAAATATCCTAGAAAGACTAGAAAACTCTCAAGACCAGTCACTATATTGTCCAAGAATACACCTATCAATCCCACTACCAGTCAACTTGAGCTCAAGATCAAGAAGCTTCATCTGAAGGCCCAGGTCTCTCAATATCAAACAGAAGGAGCCATTGGTCTTGACCTACACTCAGTCAAACAAGTTACTATTCCAGTCAAGAGCCACACTCTGGTGCCTACTGGAATTGCAGTCCAATGTCCTAAAGGACATTATACTAGAATTGCACTATGATCAGGACTCAGTATCAAATATTATTTAGATATAGGTACTGGTATTATTGACCCAGACTTTCAAGAATAAGTTCAAGTCTTGCTCATCAACCAGAAGGATCAAGACTACACAGTTAAAGAAGGAGACCAAGTCATGCAAATGATTCTGGAAAAAGCCAGTCAACTCAAGATTATAGAAGTCTAAGAACTCCCTGAAACCAAGTAAGATCAAAAGGATTTTGATAGCACTGATCAAGTAGCAAGTCTTAGTAAAAATTGAGCTCAAGCTATGCTCATTTTCAAAGGCCTAGTCAAAGGAAAAGAAGTTTAAGTACTCATAGACAGTAGAGCTGCAGGGAATTTCATCAATTAGAATCTCATTGAAAACCTCAAGATCCTTACTAAGCCTGTACCTAAGAACAATAGTATAGTCACTGCAGATGGTACTCTGCACCCCATCAAGTCAATTGCCACCAAACTGCCCATCAAGATCCAGAAATATTGAGAATGAGTAGACTTCAAGGTTGTACTACTAGGAGATCATGACCTGATCTTAGGAAAACCCTGGCTTATGAAACACAACTCAGATATCGATTGGTGCAAGAATGAAGTCACTTATTTCAAGATAGAGTCAACATTACAATCAAGACAGACAAGACCATGAATAAGATCCAGATTGCAATACTGTCAGCTATATAGTATAAGAAAGCACTCAAGAAGGCAATACATGCCTTTATTATAATAATCTGCCCCAAGAAACAAGACAAGAGACTATCAGTCAATGAAAGCATCAAGCTATTGCTAGAGGAATTCAAGGATGTCTTTCCAGACAAGCTACCTGACCTACCACCTATACGAGAAGTTGATCATGAAATTGAACTGACTCCAGGAGCAGTACTACTCAAGAAACACATGTACCATATATCACTACTTGAAATTGAAGCAGTCAAGAAGGAACTAGAAGAACTACTTGCACAAGGAGCCATCTAGCCAAGCAAATCTCCTTATGGCTCACCAGTCTTATTCATCAAGAAGAAGGATAGTACCCTGCAAATATACATAGACTATCATGCACTCAACAAACTCACTGTCAAGAACCACTATCCATTACCCTTGATTGATTAAATATTTGATGCTCTCAAGAATGCCAAGTACTTCACCAAGTTAGATCTTATGTCAGGATACTACCAGATTTGAATCAAGCCAGAAGACATTCCCAAGACTGCATTTATGACCCCCTTTAGACTCTACGAATTTCTGGTCTTAGCATTTGGTCTCACCAATGCACCCACTATATTCCAGACTTTGATGAATAAGATATTTAAGGACTAACTATTTATTTTCCTATTGATATATCTTGACAACATCCTGATCTTTAGTACAACTAAAGAAGAACACCTTAAATATATTTAAATAGTCCTGAAGATCCTGCAAAAACACAAGCTTTATACCAAGCTCAAGAAGTGTGAATTCTTTAAGGAATAAGTCAAATATCTTAGTCACATTGTCTCTATACAAGGAATTTAAGTAGACCCACACAAGATAGAAGCAATTGAAGAATGATCCATTTCATTGAACTCCAATCCTTCCTTGGTCTAGCTGACTATTACTACTACTTTGTCAGAAACTTCTCTAGTATTACTGAGCTACTGACTAACCTCATGAGGAAGGCCCCACACTCAGACCACTATGTACTCTACACCTGAGATCTCTTCTGTCAACAAGCCTTTCAAGAACTCAAGAACTGTCTAATCTATGCCCCAGTCCTGCATAATGCAGATTAAGGTCTAAAATTCACAGTCACTACTGATGCATCAAATTTTGCCATTAGAGCAGTTCTGTCACAAGATGATGGCAAAGAACATTGCTCTATTGCTTTCGAGTCCTACAAGCTGGCCCTAGCTGAACAAAAGCTAGCTACTTACAAGAAGGAACTACTAGCAATAATACATGCACTAGACCACTGGTAATACTATCTAGAAGGTATTGAGTTTGATGTCATTACTGATCATTAATCTCTCAAGTACATCAACACCCAACCTACTCTGTCATATCTATAAGCCAAGTGGAGCCTCAAGCTTCAAACCTTCAATCTGACGATCATCTATAAGTCTGGCAAGACACTTATAGTATCAGATGCCTTATTAAGGTACCCAGACCTTACCACAATCATGCAAGTCATCTTGATATCAGAATTCCTAGACCAAATCAGGCAAGCTTACAAAGAAGATATAGTTGCCACTAGAGTTTTCTCGAATGAACTCAAGGATATATATACTGTTAAGAACAATCTGATCTATCATCAAGACCAAGTCTATCTATCTAAAAACATGAATCTACACTACAAGGTTTTGCAAGAACACTATAACTCCCCTCTTACTGGTCATCTGAGAATTGAGAAGACCATCAAGAACATTCAATATTGCTACTATTGACCAAATATGGTCAAGAAAATCAAGAACTATATTGTCAGCTGTGATCTATGTCAGTGCAATAAGTCTACCAACCAAGCACCTGTCGGTTTGCTACAACTACTGTCAATTCCTATTAAGAAGTTTGAGTAAGTCACTATGGACTTTGTAACTCAACTACTACAAACTCAATCTGGTGCTAATGTTATCATCATATTTGTTAACCATCTGACCAAGACTATGGTTGCTGAACCAACTACTACCAATGCTACTATACCCAAGATTATAAGAATCTTCTTTAAGTCTATCTTTTGTCACTATAGTCTACCATGAGTAATTGTTAGTAATCACGACCCCAAGTTCATCAGCTACTTCTGGCAAACTCTCTTCAAGACTCTAGGAACCCAATTGACTATATCTACTATCTTTCACCCACAAACTGATAGACAAACTGAGCACATGAACAGAACTCTAGAACAAATGCTTAGAAACTATATTTCTTATGAACAAGATAATTGAGATATCTATCTGACTTATGCAGAGTTTGCATATAACAATACTGTTCAATCATCTACTAGTCTTTCTCCTTTCTAGTTACTCCATGGTCAAGATCCTGAGACTTCTGTAAGTCTATTCTCTTTCAAGAAAACCAGTCAAATATAAGTCCCAACTGCCAAAAACCTTATAGACAAAATGGACAAACTACTTAAGATTGCTACCACAAACCTTCAGAAGGCTCAATAGCATTAAGCTAAGTATGCTGACAAGAAATGCCATAATATCACTTATATTATTGGAGATTAAGTCCTACTGTCTACTGAGAACCTCAAGATATAATCCCAAGTCAACTACCCTTTGAACAAGTTCCAACCCAAGTATATTGGACCTTTTGAGATTACTGAACAAGTCTCTGCTTCCTCCTACTGCCTCAAGCTACCTGAAACCATGAGAGTACACCCAGTCTTTCATATGTCATACCTCAAGACCTGGAACCAGTCATCACCCTACCCTGGTTGAATTTCTAAGCCTTCTGCCCCTATGATTATTGAAGACCATATTAAGTATAAAGTTGAGAAAATTCTTAACAAATGAATCCACTACCACCATTCTGAATATCTAGTCAAGTAGATGGGTTATCTTGAATATAATACTATCTGGGAACCACTGGTCAACCTCAAGAACTCTCAAGATCTAGTTCAAGACTTTGAGACAAAATGCATTACCCAATCTCTGTAGTAACTTCCTTGGATTGTTGATGACCTATGGTAATGACCAGTGCCTTATGCATCAGAAGTTTACTTTGAGACTCTAGAACCAGTAGAATATTTAATGAAAAAGAAGTCCATTGAAATGAAGCTACTAGCTGAGTTTGAACCTCTTCTAGTTGATTAGTCTGGTAATAGGCCCTCTGCCCTATATGAGGATGACCAATCCCCACCAATGCACCAATTCAAGTTTGAGAAATTTTGGTTAAATATATTTAGTCTTATATTATCTAAGAACTCAATGAGGACATTAGTTCTTAAGGAGAGAGGGATATAACAATTTTACAGTCATATTTAGTCTTAGTACATTTTTCGTGTCTTTTAGTCAGTCTTTTCTTGTCATCTCTTGAACATTCTACTATGTTCTGGTACCTTCTACTTGCTTAGAAATCTTCTCTTGATGTCCAGACACTATTAGAATATTCTTGTCTTTCCTTGGTACTAAGTATCTTATCTCAGCAAGTCATGGAACCTTTCAGAACATTGTAGAATAGTATTAGTCAGCTTTGCCAAGAACCTATTTCTTGGCATTTCTCTTTCTTTCCAAGATCTTTCTGGATCTTTCTTTCAGATCATATATAAATATCCTTGTTCTCTACCTGAATAAAGCTCAGAATATTTTCTTCCAAAAATCCTTTGAGAACACTTGAACCTTTAAGTATCTCTTTGAGCTACTTTAGGCCAACCAGAACTTCCAGATTTAGCTGCTTCCTCTTAAAGAAACTAGAACTATTACAAGCTTATTGAATTTCTTCTTAAGTTTAGTAATATAGGAGACTTCTTTGTTAAGTATAAAGAAGATGTTGAATATTTTTTAAATAGTTTTATTATTGAGTTTGTCAAACTCCTCTTAGTTGATATAAGTTTTGATCTACTCAGTAATAATTCTGTTAAATTCTTCAACTTGAGTCTGAGGAGTATCTATATATATAAAGTAAAGATACTTCTTGACTATTACTGATAATATTGGTAATATTGACTGATTCTAATTATCTATAGTAGATTCTTAAAGAAAGGTTGCTCATAAGTAGAGAGTAACTTCTGCTACTATTAATTTATAATAAAACTATATGCTACTAGAATTAATATATTATAGATAATCAAACTAACTATTAGTCCTAAGTTCTGAGTTCTTGTGAGAAAATACTAAGTTTTAATTATCTGTTATAGCAGAGTCTAGATATCATTTTCAGATTCTTATATTGATAGAAGTACTATACTTATATTCTAAGTTGATCAGGCTCAGAATCATTAATAAGTCAGATCTGAGAGTTCTGTGATAAGAATACTACTTTATTCTTATATTTAGAGAAAGTAGAGTTGAGATTACAATACACTCAGTATAGAGAACATTTATATATATTTGAGACTATAACTAAATATAGTGTAATGGGTATGTCTATGCATTTATACTATTTTGGATAACTATAACTACTAGTTGGAATTTCCATAGAAATTTCTATTAGAATTTCCAGTAGCTTGTAGATATATAATGATTTGTTACAAGATCTCTCTTTACTATCTTTTTATTATTATTTTTACTTACTAACCTCTCTACTATCTTTGATATAGAGCTTTTACATATACATTAAAAGTAAATATACTTACAAATTATGTTAATATTTATTAGATATTGAGATTTTTATATTTAAGTTTTTAGAATAACTGCTTTTTCTTGATTCTCGATTTTCTCTGATATATAAGAAAAGTGGCCAACTTTAAAAGAATAAAACTCTACATCCTGGTATCTAAACAAAAAAAGAACATCCTACTTTTATAAATAAATGACTAGAAAATAAATATATAAAGCAAGTTTGTTGATATCTTTTGTTGTTCTGGAGTTCTATTCTTTTCAAAAATTTTGTCGTGACTAGGTGTCCGCCACTCTATTCGCATCATGCCCATAGATTCATTAGTACGTTACGATTGGAACCTGGAGAACCTTGGTGTAATACTTATATCTACATCTATATAGTGACTGCGTGATGCCAGGCCTGGTATCAATGTCGTTCGTACACTGCTTAGCTCTACATCTGATGTATATTTAAAGCACAATGCTAACGGCATTTATAATCATTTACTTATAAACCGTATATTGCTATGACGGCATCGGCATCGTGGGAGTTCATTCCAAAATTTGGCGCATCAAAACACAAAACCGGTTACAAGTTGAATGTTAAGCTGTCAGATATCCTCCGTCTCGGAGCAATAGCGACAAAAAAGCTTTCCAAAAGACGATGAAGTGTTGCCTTCCGACAAGCCAGCACACTCTCCACAGTAACAATCTCCACACCCGGCACAATACCTGGACCGAGCTCGATTACAACCGCCACCACACGACACGTAGCCACACCCAATACAGCGGTACTTTGCTAGACAGTGCTCGCAGAACCTTGGAATCCGCGGGTGTTGGTTGACGGCGTCGCACGAGGATAAGACGAGTGGGTCGCGAGTGAGAACACAGGCCCTACAGACGGGCGTGTCGCACCGGTCGCAGCACTGCCAGGATTGGCAGGGCTTGCACCAGTCCTCGTGGAGTCTTCGGCAGCTGCCACACCGGTTTCCCTGTTCGGATGCTAGGTGTTCGCAGAAGCAGCATTGTCGGATGTCGAGGGTAACATTGCTACCCCCGGTGCAATGGAGCAGAGAGTGACGAAGTTGGGTAAGGGCTTCTTGTGCAGGTGGGTGGACATCAGCCGCAACGGAAGATGTTGGCGGGATGTTTCTGACCATCAAGCCTTTCAGAGATGCAAGTCGGAGAGAATTGAACACCTCAGCCAGAGAGGATAGTGTAAGGGTAATGCACCCATACAACGACAGGATTTCAAGGTTTTCGAACTGACGCAGTATGGTTGTGAGAGTATCCGGGCGGAGTGGAAGGAAGTCAAGGAAGATTTGGCGGACGCCGAGTTTGGCTGTGGACGACAGCTTTGATTGAAGCCGAACTATGGCGTTGAGTGTTGTGGAACGGTGATGCGAGGTGTCTGGACACTGAGGGGTGATATACGTTGTTGTCCAGGCGCTCGGAGACCTGAAGGCCTGGGACTCGGTTGCGGCGCGACCAGTGTGAACGACAGCCCAGACTTTTGGAGAATGGTAAACGACTTCAGACATGGCGGAAGAAGCGGAGGCGAGGCTCACACGGTCTTGAACGGGCAGCAATTCAGCGACCAGGGTCCATAGCTCGGGTGGGAATGATCGGGCGTTGGCCATGACGGCAACAATGTGGTAACATTTGATTCTTTATAAATGCCCACGTGCAATCAACGTCACTCGCACGACCAATTTGTCCAGCACCTGCCCACAAGAGTTGGAGAAAGTGATGGTATCGGAGAGCATAAAAGACCGCCAACTAATTGGCTTTTTGAGATCAAGGCGTTTAGAAGGTCGATTCTCATCTAATCGAATGATCTCAATGATAATAGGTATGGGCGCAAGATATGTATGATTCGTTTAAAGCCTTCTTTCCTTCCCCGCCACCCCGCTTTTTCTTTCTTTTTTTGTTTTTCGTTCTTCCTCTTCGAAACAGTTCGAATTTAAGTTGTGATGAGATATGTAAGAGGACTTGGAAATGCTCTGTGAGTTGGACAGGATGCAACGTCAGTTGATTGCATACTGACAATGATTTCATGCTAACATGATTTCAACGTTTAGCGACATCGTCTGCAATCTTGAGTTTAATCTTGCCCATAGCACTGCAGCGTATAAGTATCAAAGACTACGCCCTTCCTCGGTTGGGATGGACCGTATCTGTCTTCAACTGGGTTCGTTCAGTCTTTATAACGTGGCGGCGTAAAGGTAGTATGTATATAGATATATACATAAATATAAACAAGGTGGGAGAAAAAGGTTCCACAAAAACCCTGGAGGACGGCGAATTCTTTGTGGCGTGTGTGTGGCAATAGCAGTCCCAACGTTGACTGTAAACAAATCCTTCTTACCGCTGCAAACAATGGAGGCCACAAAGAGGAAATACGAAGAAGCCCATGGAAATGTAAGCTCAAGATACGATGAATTTGAACTCTCGCATCAAAGCTTGATGCTGAAAACAATCCTCTGAACCCTGACCTCAACCTACAGAACGAAGACGACGATGCGGGCGAATACGTTCCTTACGTCCCGCTCAAGCAGCGACGCGACGCCAAGCTCATGAAGCTCGTCAATCACCGCCGTGCTCCGGAACCCGCCGTTCAAGACGAACCGTCAGATGATGAGGATGCGCCCAAGGCCGGTCCCAAGGCCACGCAGAGTCTGCTCGATCAGGCGGCCGAGGTCAGGAAGAAGCAGGCGTTGCATGGTTGGTACAATCCCTATTTGTTTGGGAGCGATTGGAATGAACAAAACTCGCTGGAATAGAGGCATTTGAAGGTGTTGAAGAGCTTAGGCTCCAACATGCGTGATTTCTCACATACTTTCCATCCCATCGCAACAGAGAAAACGGACGACGAGAAGCGGCTTGAAGAAGAGAAAAAGATTGAGGAAGCGAACGCGCGGTACAAGGCGCTCATCTCGGTTTCCGATGCGGCGAAAGGCATTGTATACACGGAGCCGATGAAAACCACGTGTGTATCTCTGGATATGGTGGTGAACATTTTATTACCGCTTACTAACCCGACCACCGCTTCCTGCTGATACCGTTAAAACAGATGGACAGCACCCAAGTTTATACGTGCAAGGTCGGAGAAGGAGCATGATGCTATAAGGGCAAAGTTTCATATTCTTGTGGAGGGGACTGATATACCGCCGCCGATAAAACATTTTAAGGTATGCTTGAGGGCTTCCAATGTGATGTTTGTTAGCTGTTGGATGTCGGATTCACAATTCAGAGACGTCGACTCATGGTTTTATGTCCAATGAAAATTGACTCGTATCCTTTCCAATAGGATATGAAATTCCCGCAGCCGATCTTAGATTATCTTAAGACCAAAGGCATCCACAAGCCAACGCCCATCCAGATACAGGGTTTACCCGTCGCGTATGCGTCTTGACCCATTCTCTCTCCTTAAGTTTGACCAACTTCACTTTTGACTCTATGGTATGCTGACCAATGAACCCGATTTGGTCGCTTTATAGTCTCTCCGGTCGCGACATGATTGGCATCGCTTTCACCGGTTCCGGCAAGACCCTCGCGTTCTCGCTACCCCTGGTGATGCTGTCATTGGAGGAGGAAAAGAAGATGCCGCTTGTGCGTGGGGAAGGACCGTTCGGCATGATTATTTGTCCATCGGTATGTCGCTATTACCCTAAAATTACGTTATCCAGTTAAAGGAGAATCGGATATATATATATATATTGGGGAAAGGATATAGCTGCTTGATTGCACCCAGTTCTTGTGCTTTAGGTTCAGAATTCGGACGTTGATATTCATCACATTTGTGCTCACTCACCATTACTTTTCAATTCTCTTGTAACAATCAGCGTGAGTTGGCGCGGCAGACATACGAAGGGATATGTGTGATGGCCGAGTTCCTCGAGAAAGATGGCTACCCGAAGCTGAGGCCTTTACTATGCATGGGCGGGATATCGATGCAGGAGCAAGCGCACGTCATGGCTGGGTATGCATAGCCCATTATGATTAGCTTACCGTTCTGCTGCAGACTCGTTCTGCTGCAGACTCGTTCTGCTGCAGACTCGTTCTGCTGCAGACTCGGTTTGCCTTGTGCTGGGATGCGACTTTTTATCGTCCTTTGCTTGCCCTTTGCTTGCGAGCTCACCCTCCCCCTCCCCCTCTCCCCCCTTCCCCCCCGGTTCTCAAATTATCAGAGGCATCCATCTGGTGGTTGCCACGCCGGGTAGGCTGCAGGACTTTCTCGAAAAGAAGAAGTTCAATCTAGATCTCTGCAAGTAAGTGGGTCCCTATGTTTTGGTCGGACGTTGTAGTTCAGGTAATTAGCTTTATTTGAAAATTAGTAATCCATCCGTCTCTCCCTTTGCAGATATTTGTGTATGGATGAAGCTGATAGGATGATCGATATGGGTTTTGAAGATGACGTTCGGAATATCATGTCATATTTTATTGTAAGTGTAGTCAATAGTATTTGTATGCAACCCCCTGTTTATATCGTGGCTCACATTGTATCTTTATCTATGTATATATTTACCTTTCTAGAGCCAACGCCAAACCCTCCTTTTCTCCGCAACAATGCCAAAAAAGATCCAAGACTTCGCTATGTCAGCCCTCGTCCAACCCGTCGTCGTCAACGTGGGTCGTGCTGGCGCGGCCAACTTGGACGTCATTCAGGAGGTGGAATACGTGAAACAGGAGGCTAAAATCGTTTACTTGCTCGAGTGCCTGCAAAAAACCCCGCCGCCCGTCCTCATCTTTGCCGAGAACAAAAACGACGTGGATGACATCCAGCACTACCTCCTGATCAAAGGGGTCGAAGCCGTCGCCATCCACGGGAACAAGACGCAGGAGGAGCGCGAGTTCGCAATAAGGTCGTTCAAGGAGTATAAGAAGGATGTGCTCGTGGCGACGGACGTGGCTTCGAAGGGGTTGGATTTTGCAGATATCCAGCACGTAATTAATTATGATATGCCAAAAGAGATTGAAGATTATGGTATGTCACGCCGATTTTTATTTTTATTTTTATTATTTTTATCCTCCGCCTTTAATTACTCGGTATTAGCTGCCTGAAAGTATATTCGATTATACCTAGCAAAGATGCAAAGATGCTGAAACTCCCCTCCCTCCCCTCTTTTTTTTTTTTTT
>RBNI01003001.1:0-16894 GCA_003990745.1 Jimgerdemannia flammicorona
CCCTCACGCCCATCACCAAGCGAAGCAACAAATGCACAACTTCTGCATTCGATCACAGTATGATGTCCAGATACAATACTTTCCATGGAGGCTCGCTTGGGATTGCGGAGGGGTATACCATTCTGGGAATCAATATCAACGCCTCCGTCATTATCTTGGGTGGTGCGACGACGGGTTTGCATAGCACCCTGTCGCCAAGGTGTGTGGGGAAAGGGATGAGTCGTGTTTGCCAATCGCAACCAGGCCGACTGTGCTCGCAACAATCAACCCGTGTAAGCCGATGGAATCACAGACCTTTAACCCAATGCTCACTGGTGCTCGCGCGATTACCCAGGATTCCACAATTATGGGGGAGGCTGTCGCTACATTTGCAAGGGCCGAGCGAGCCAATGCCGCCAGAAGAGCAAGGGGGATGCAGAAGAGTTTGTGCTTATACTTGGGGGGAGTGTACGGAGTCAGGTGGAAGATTGGGGAGGGTGGGTTTGCGAAAGTTTTCGTTGTGCATGATTTGAATGTGTGGAGTGAGATAGAGGATATAGCCCTGGATTTGGATTTGGATGATGATAACGCTGTGTCAGTGGCCCTCTCCACACGATCAAAATTGAGACACCCCCAGTGGCGTTGAAGTTCTACATCCTCTCCCAGCTTTACATCCGCCTCCCCCCGTGCCTTGCCGCCTCCTCTATCGTCATCCCATGCGCACTCCATGTCTTCCACGACGAGAGCCACTTGGTGGTCGAATATGGCGACCAGGGCCCTCCTCAACACCATCAATGGGTTTGGCTGCGACCCGACCTTCGCATCGGTACGAATGAGATATTTGCTATGTTCTTCGCTTTCGAGCTTCCGTGCGTTGCCGACGTCATGCACTCAGCCCGCATTCTTCACGTGGACATCAAGCCCGACAATTGCCTGCCCAGACTGCAGGACTCATGCAGGAGGTGGGATGCACAGTACGATCCAGGCAGCGCGAGCAGGTGGGCTAGCAAGGACATTCGTGTGATTGATTTTAGGCGCGCCATCAACTTGTCTTTGTTTCCGTCTGGCATGGAGTTCATCACAGACTGGGAAGTCGACAAATATGATTGCCCTGAGATGCACCCCGGACAACCATGGTCCTTCCAGGTGGACTACTGGTGTCGCCCATGTGCTGCTGCATGGGAGGTATATCAAGGTCATCAAGGACCCGGCGAGGGATGATTGGTATATACATGCCTGCTGCGATGTGGAAGAGGTATTGCCAGAGAGGATTGTGGGGAGTCTGTTTGATGTACTGTTGAATCCTAGGAGGGAGGATTGATGTCACACTAGAACTGAGGAACTTGAGGAAAGAAATAGAGGTCTGGTTGGTTGAGAACGGGCAGGAGTCTCAAGGGTTTGGTTAGAAAGCTCGAGTTTGCTGTGCTGGAAGGCGTGAGTGCAGGTGGGATAGTTGATGGAATGTTGGGGTTGTTGGGTTTTTCTTTCACACATTTCCTTTAGGTTGATTTTCTTGTCTCGGTTTCTCTCGGTCTGTTCTGGAATCTGGTTCGAAAATAGCAACTGGGTTTCGTTCCCTTTTTATTATTTTCAGGGCTGTGCGATTGTGGCTTTCTTCAATATTAATGTCATTCCAGAACCCAGCTTAATAAACCGAACTTGTCTTTGAACGACTAATGTTGATTGCTTAACTAATGTACGAGTAATGGCCGCTCTGCTAGCCGCCTGTTCCATAAAACGACAGCTGCGCGCGTGCAATGATTAGCACCCACCAAGCAATCGCTGGGAAATAGTTACCGAATCTTATAGAGGATTGCCTCATATATTCCAATTGCTTCTTTACACGATTATGCTTTGCTGGAATTACAATTTGTGTGCTGAATTCCCATCATGTCACAAACATATGTACAAAAGGCCAACTTACTCCTTGTTCTACCTTTCTGCGGTAAAGGAAGGTGGAGAATGACTACGGACCGCGATGTGTACAAAGAGGGAAGGAAGGGAGAGGAGGGACTCTCGTGGGCGGGTTTGTTTCACACGGCGGATCAAGTAGTATGGGTAAACTACTGTGCGAAAAGAGGAAAGTAACCCACCCATCCGTCGAAATGAAATAGGAACCCCTCCGCGAAACCAATCCTAAAGACGACTAGCGATCGTGTGGTTTGTATGGTCGATACATGCGTACTGCAGCTGCTCATGAAGGGAATTATAGACAGTCATCCATCATCAACATCCTATCTACTATCTCACTTCCCGACCTCCCCCTCCTCATCACAAGCCCACAACCTCACCGTCTTGTCAAATCCGCAGCTGGCCAACACTTGCCTCTCGGCATCATACCAAAGCCCCCTGACCACGGCCTTATGCCCCACCAGCTCATCCACCATCTTCCCCTGTGCGACATCAAACACGTGGATCTTCCAATCGCCCCCCGTAACGAAAAAATACTTGCCGCTCGGATGCCAACAGTGCCGCGGCATGCTGAACTCATCGGTTGGAGTCCCGTAAAAGTTGCGAGCCTGTCGCGCCGACCGGATGCCAAACAAAATCAGGCGCCCGTTCCGATCGTCGGTCGAGCACAGGAGGTAGCGGCCGTCGGGGGAGACGGAAAGGTGCATAGCCGTGAAGGAGATCCAGTCGTCGCCGTTGGCATTCATGTTGCAGCGGGTGACGGCGCCGGTGTCAAGATCAACGTAATGCAGGTAGTTGTCCCCTCTCGTGCCGACAACAATAGTGGGTTGGTCGGAGAGGTAGCAGAAAGATTCAATAGGGCCGGCGAAAGGACCGAATACTTGTTGTTTCTCGTAGCGTGGAGAATCGGGGGTGGTAGACGCGGCCAATTTATACACAATGACCGTACGATCGTACGACGCCGTGACAAAGGTGGTGGCGTCCGGCGCGAACAGGGCGCGAACTACGTATTTGGAGTGATCACGCCATGTCTGGAGGGTCTCGCTCGTGGCAACGTTAATCAGCGCGGTGGTCATGTCCATAGAAGAGGTCAACATCAGCTCCGGATGGTGTGGGTGGAAGTCGATGGATAAGACGCCGGCCTGATGGTGCTCCAGGATGCGAAACGTTTCTCCCGTGACAAGGGAGGTCAGCTTGACGGTTTTGTCCGCCGCGCCGGTGACAAGGGCCGGCACAATCTCCAATTGCTGAGTCCACGTGTTAAGGATGGGGATCGTTTGCGTGCGGACGGTGAGGATGTTGTTAGCGTGGATCATGGCGAATTCTTGAACTGCGAGGCGTGGATATCGACCATTGCCTTTGATATTGAGGTCCGTGTCCTGATCACTACGTGTCGTATATACGGCGTTAGATGCTTACCGTTTCCGAACTTGTCTATCGCCACAACTAAGGCAACGCGCATACCGTTCTAAATCCATGCCTTGTATTTTGTCGGTGATTCCGGAGAGGCGGAGCTGGTCAAGGATCTGGGTGAGAGGCATTTCAGGCGGAGTGTCCAGGACGGAGGGGTTGTTCTGAAGGAATTCGCTGGCCTCTTCCTGCAGCACGGCGAGCGAGTGTGTGTAAGAATTGAGCCGCAGGAACTGCAGGACGAGGGCGTGAGCGTCGGCGAGAGTGGTCTGTGAGGACATGGTGGCCGAGTGGTCTAAGGCAGCGGGCTTGGGGGTTTGAAAATAACCGCACCTGACTTGGTAATTAACTAACTGATGACGTGACCATCCCCATTTTTATATTTATACCAATGAACGATATATATACCAATGAACGATATATATACCAATGAACGATATATATACCAATGAACGATATATATACCAATGAACGATATATATACCAATGAACGATATATACCAATGAATGGAACACAGCTAACACAAATAGATACAGAAGAAAAGGCTCTACCGTATACTGTACACATTAATTTCTCCCGATCCAAACAAAACCGCCGTCTACGTGGACGCGTGTCGCTTCCCACCTCTTTTCCCGGAACCCAGCTGGCAAATAAAACTCTATTTTTCTGGCTCGCATCTTTTACACAATATTATGGAGAATGGCCGAGCTTCCGTTCCTCTTCACCATCCAGAGGTATACTTCGCCTATCTCTGTCAAGGAATCCAAGAAATCGTCAATGAGGCGATTCGGTAACCTGATGAACTGCGTGACTTCACTATTGGTGGACTTGAGTTCTTGATCAAACTGGTCCTGTTCGTTCGACCCATCGAAATTCCATGCCTTGAGCCAGCGGACGCCGTCGAGAGTGGGGGTCTTCTCGATGCCGTCGTCTGGTGCGAAACGCGAGGCCTTCAGACGCATCCAGACCTTGCACTGTTCCCAGTTGACGGAGGGCAACAAGTATATGTCGAGATTCCAATCGGTGACAGCCTTGTTGAGTACCATCTTGGCCTCTGCAAGCGTTTTAGCTCTGGCCTGCTCCTCCGACAGCGTCGCCGGCTCGGTCACGGTCCATCGGTAGGGTTCGCCGAACTCGAGTATCGTGTGCTCGATGAGACCGGCCTCGTACAGGGCCGAGGCGGATTTGAGGGCGCGGAGCTCGAAGCCCTCGACATCAATCTTGAGGAAGTGGATCGGCTGTCGGAGGAGGAGCTTCTTGGTGTCCGTGGTATTGAGCGTAGGCTGGTTCTCGGGCTCGAGGTTGTGGGCTTGCTTGAGATACGCAGCATAGTCTTCGCCAAAGCTCTGGTCGTGGGGACCGAGAGCGTTGGGACCTTGCTCGGGGAAAAGGCGGACGAAGGACGGGAGGTGGTCAAGGCGAATGGTCTGGGTTTGGATCGGGCCCGTGGCGCGGTCGAAATCGAGGAAGGCACTACCGCCATCGCCGATCTCGTATCTCGAGATAGAGACCTGCAAGATACCATGGAAATGAGGAAGAAAAAAAAAAAATTTAATTTATTTATTTATTTACATTTTTCTTTTTCATCATCAGTCCAGACATACATACCTTAGAGAATTTGTCCAAGACGGCGAAGGGTAAGATTCTGAGATGCTGGTCAATCTGATTGAGGCGTGTGCTGTAGCCAATGACGCCGCGGAGATGGGTCTGAGGCTCGATGGCCACAACGTAGGCGCCAGAGACGCCAGCGACCATGGAGAAGAGGCCGTGGTTGGAGCCTAGGGTAGAATGGAACAAAAATAATGAAAGAAAGCGTAAGTTTTGTGATCAGGAATGCGTAGGAGAGAGTTTTGGTGGTCGTCGTGTTGTTTTGTGCCTGTATTGGACTGCGAGAGAAAGGTGCGTCACAATAAACTAATTAACTGATTTAGGCAAATTGACGTCCAGAATAGGATAATAAGGGACCACCGCTCGGCCCTACTGTATTGCGGCCTATACGTCACAGTCGCACGCGCGAAACTGCCTCACAACCCTCCTCCTGCACCCCAAACCCTCCACATACCTGCGTCAATCATCATCAACGGCTCCTTGCGCGAGATCCTCCCTCTATCTCTGCGGTGGACTCTGAGTATCCACTTCATCAGGCTGTAGATGCTGTGCTCGCGGTCGTAGTGTTTCTTGATAAAGGGCAGCCCGCCCTCTGTGACGATGAAAACGTCGGGCTTGGTGGGCATTATGACAAAATACCATATGTCGGTGGCTGGGATGGCGGGCTCGAGCACGTCGATATGCAGGCGCAGTGTGATGCTGTTGCCGGTGGGGGTTTTCTGGTCGACAGGAGTGATCGAGTGCGAGGCAGGGTCCGCAGCAGGCGTGCAGGACGGCAGTTTGAAGACGTTTTGTGAGCCGGAAGAGGTCGCGCAGAAGTCAACGGGAGTGCGAATGTCGTTAATGGAGTAATAATAGAAAGAACCCAAAAGGAGCAGGCCCGCGGCGAGGATCCAGGTCCTGCGAGGGATGTTGAGAGAGCTCGCGAACATTAGGAAGGGGGGGCAAGGAACTAAGGACGTATCAAGCGCGTCAAGTAGCTTCAAGTCTTTTTAAGTATCACAGGTAATGCACCAAACAGAAACGATCAACGACCATTGCCAGTCCGTACTACCGCCATCGGATCTCTAAACTTACCCAGAAACCATGTCATGACTTGTCACCATGTATGTAACCACGACACAATTATTTTTTCACTTGGCCTCACCGACTATTGGGTCGGTCTGTCGAGTATTTACTCCACAGAAAAATACATGGAGCGCATGGCACCCAGCTTGCGCCAAGTATGGGAAACCAGTCTCGCTTCTGTCTCGGATTTTCACACGAAAGTCGCGAAATGAGACAAAGAGATCAAGGCTTAGCCTTGGCTGGTCAAGCATTTGCCAATTTGCTCGCATGGGATATCTGATTGATGACATAATCAAAATTATGATGATTCGATTTTGGATTTTGTATCGGACACGTGATGTAGCCTTTTTGGATAGGTCTAAGCCCTATCAAGCAAAGCCTTTATCAGGATTCTTTATCCACCACCCATTTGCAATCCTAGTATCAAAATGAGAAATCAGTCTAGGAAAAAAAAAAAAAAAAAAAGAGAAATCTGTCCAGAAAGTATTCATAACTTTATATCATTATTTTGTATATCTTGATTAACTATTACTTTTCTTATTTGTTATTATAAATATTAAAATATAAAATAATTATAATATTAAATATTTACAATAACTACAATACTACCTTCTTATAAACTTTATCAATAAGAGTGTGAATATATTAATAAAATATAAGTTTATATATTGAAACTATTTTTATCATTATACTAATTTATATCTCTTTATTTATAGATAAATATCTTTTAAACTTATTTAGTAAATAAATTAATATTTATAAAAAATAATTTTCTGAAATATTATTCTTTTACTAAAAATATAATGTAATTTACTTATTTTTATTTTTATTTTTATAAAAATTTTATTAGAGATAGAAATATTATATAAAAAATTATTAATATATAAAGTTATTACAATTTTAAAAATTATAAAATTTTAAAGTTATATTTTTAAATATAAGTACAAGATAGACAAAGAGCTTAAATAATATATTAAATATTATTTTTATCAAAATAGTTATATTTTATATAGATAAATATCTAAAAAATAATCAGAAATAATTTTTTTAACCCTTAGATAGTATATGAAAATATCTTTTTAGTAGTGATTTTTTCAAGTTTATATTTTCTGTTAAAAATATAACTCAATTTATCTAATTTTAATTTTTTTTTTGATAAAATTTTATTCAAAGGTAAAAAAAAATATATTACTATCTAAAGGATAAAGATATATAATAGAAAATATATATATTAAAAATATTCTAATATTAAAACTAATAATATAAATATATTTAGATTAAATTATAAATTAATTTTATTCAAATTAATTTAAATTTAAATTTGATAAATTTGATAAATTTTAGCTTATTAAATATATCTTATTTAGACAAATTTAATAAATAAAAATTATTAAATTTGGATATATTTTTATTAAGTTATTATATTTTAAATTTTAACTCTTAATCTTTATAAACTAAAAATCAGAGATAAAGCTAAATCAATATTATTACTTTTACTTTATATTTATAAACTTTTGATTTTATTAATCAATCTCATCTTAAACTAAAATTACTGAGATAATAATATAATATAAAATCTTATAGAGAACTATCTCTATAAAATATAAATATTAAATAGTTCTGATCTTATACTTGAGGAAGATATGGAAGAAATATTGCTATATGCAAAACATCTTATCTACTGATAATTAACAACCACTTACTGTACACAACTCTGTTTAGACAACAATATATCAGTAAAAATAGTGTTCACGACTCCATTAACAACTTACCTAGCACAGCCCGCCCATTCCATTTCTTCATCAATTGACTCTATCTTGCATTTGGGTACACCCTTACTTTCATTGACCATATTACTGTTTCTGACACTCGCCGCCTTTTGCGACGATGCGACTTGTTGCCTTTGGGCTTTTTCTTGTCACCTGAGCTGCCGATGTTGTCCCGCTCGTCTGCTTTGAAGTCGGCAAATGAAAACAGTGTTGATGGCAAGGAAGGGACATCGTCCGTTGAGAGAACCACGATTTTTGTTCCATTGAGTTCGAAAACGTAGGTGAGGAAGTCGAAGGCGAAGCGACAGAGACGGTCTCTGTGGGCAAGTACAACTTTGACGATGCCAGCGACGAAGAGTTCAGAAACGCGTAAAAAAGTTCACGATAGGCAGAGAAATTTGCTAGTCATAAATAATCGCTCCAAACGGTTTACACCTGGTGACCGTCTCCTGTATCAGACCCCATCTCCTATCAGACCTTGCTATAATCCTTGCTATAATGTACAATATCCACCTTGCAAAAGACCATTCCCCAGTTCATTCAATAAACTTCGCCCTTCTCGGTACGACCATGTCCTTTTACCACTTACAAGCCCCATAATCATCCATATCGCCTAACCGCACGTGGCCGTCCCCCCCCGCGCGTGTTCGCTCCAGATCAGTTCTGCGTCGACTATCTGTACCACGAGGGTCTGACGAAGGACAACGCCACCGTACGCGGATCACAATATGACCCATTCAAACGCGAGCTTGAGGTGCTGATGGTAAGTTGCTCTCACAAACGTCGAGGGGAGCGAAAAGAGCGCAGGGTTGGAATGTTCTTGCGGTTGACGGGGAGAAGGAAGGAAAAAGAGTCGGGCTAGCCGGGTGAGGTTGGGGCAAGGCTCGAGATAGGACGCGCTGAGCTATGGCAGGACGCGGTCGATATGTGCAGATGAAAATGATCAGCCGACACTATTTCTAATAATCACTCGCTTCCACTTCCCCCGCCAGCAAATCCGCCAGCAAATCCTCGACGGCTGCATTTCCGCCGCTACCGCCCTCATCACCGAAATTCGCCCGGACTTCCTCAAGACCCGTCCGCGGCTCGCCTTTCGTTTATGCATGCAGGAGGTAAAAAACAACTCACCAATTCCTCCTTTCATCCATCTTCCAATCCGACTCTCACATCACCCCCTCTCATAACGAATCAGTTTATTGAGCTCCTTCGTGCGAGCCCGGACAATCAGGCCAAGGCGCTTGCGTTTCTACAGGACCGACTCGTCCCACTCGCGCACAAAGGGTCCTCCGATGCAGACGCCGAGCTCAGGAAGGCCATGCTGTATCTCGTGTATGGACCGAGGAGGCCGACAGGTGGGGCCGAGGACGGCGCGGAAAGGAGGGCGGGCGAGGAAAATGAGTGGTAAGTTGGGATTTTGTGGGAATTGACCTAAAAAAGGGTGGGATTTTGGGAGGACGAATTGTGCTATGAAGCACTAATAATCGAACTGTGGAGGGCAGTGACGGATCTTTGGTCGTAATGGATTAGCGTGTACAGATAGCTGTAATCGATTCAACGCTCAATTAACTCCTCCCTCCTTTGCTCCGCCTCAGGTCCCTCACCTATCTTGCCACGCTCGCGACGCACGTCCACCAGCGCCTGCTGCAGTACCTGGGCGTACACGAGCCGCGCCTGACCCTGGCGGCACGCTACCTCTGTATTATCCACAATATGCACCACTTCATCCGCGGCGAGGAGCTCTCCGTTCCCGAGGCTGAGGGCCTGCTGATGCCGGACACCGAGGACGAGGACGAGGTAGCAGAGGCGGCGGCGGAAGAGGAGGAGGTCACGGAGAGTGAAGAAAGAAGTGTTGCGTATGTGTTAGTTTGGGGTATTGAGGACGGGGTGATGTGCCGCTCAGATGTGGGATTTCTTCTTTTATTTATTTCTTATTATTATTTTGGGGGAAGGATTGGATTTAATGCTTAATCTATAATATCATTTCCCCACGCACGATCTCTCGCCCAGAATTCGAGAAGAGGATGTCAACAAATTAGCCCAGGTATGCATCTGTATCCTTCTTCCCACCACCACTTTCACACACCCCGAACCAACCCCTTATCTTTCCACCCTCAGGTAACTCTACAACCGCACACGCAAGCCCGCTGCGCCCTCATCCTCGCCCACGGCTCCCTCCCCTCCGCCTTCATGGCCTCGCTCTCCCGTATGCGCATCTCCCGCCCCCTCGTCGCGTCCCTCGTGACAGAGTACTGCGCGTACAGGGGCCTGGTCGTCGGGAATTATATTGGCGAATCGCAGCTAGTGTCACAGGACGAGGTCGTCGCGCCCGCGGCGGAGGTCGAAATGGATTGGGGAGAAGAGGAGGCGAAGAGAAGGGGCTTGTTGGGGCTCAGGTGAATGTGGTTGGAAGTATTGGTTTTTTTTGTAGGCCGGAGGCGACCTTCTCCCGATCCTCATCATCGATGTACTATCCATCCGTTTATCCACCCCATCTCATCCGAACAGAAAGATCCGCGACCTAACCACTCCTCCCCACCCATTAACCTCCGGTCCATCGACTCCCAACGATCGCCCGCTCTCGACGCAGATCCTGGACGAGCTGCATGAACTGGGGTTCGACCGGCCGTATGTGCGCATGTATGCCGCGCACCGCGACGGGCGCGAGATGGAATTCGAGGTCGAGGAAGGCGACGATGACGCTACACCCGTCTCGCCGCAGCTGTACTTTGCGCTCAAGCGGTGCGAGTTTCTCGAGAGAATCAGAGCGGGAGAGTGGGAGAGGGCTGTGGAGGGGGTCAGGGAGGGGATGGGTAGGTATCAGGCTTATTTTTTTTGATTTCGCTTTTGTCGTTATGGATGTACGTTTGACTTGTTTTTTGTTCACATACCAACCTCATCCATTCACCTCCTTTAACCCGGTATCTCACAGCCCCCCTAACCGTGCACGACCCGGCCCTCGTCCAGCCGCTCAAGGACACGGTGATGCTCCTGGCATATCGCGACGCGCCGTCTGTGCCACGTGGGCTGGCAAGGAGGTTCCTGAAGGGGTGTGGTATCGACGAGTGTGTTGAGGGGGGTGATGCGGAACGGATGGCGGGCACGGAGTGGTGGGGAAAGGCGAGGGTAGAGGATGAAGCAGAGGCGGAAGCAAAAAAGGATAAACAGACGGGAGGGATCAAAGAGGTGGTAGAGGAGATTTGGAGTAAGGTACGTAGTGTAACCGGTTCCTCCCGAGAGATGAGAAAACAGGCTTTATTGCTTCCGTAAAATTTTATAATGTGGAGACCTGATTAATCTCCGGAACTTTTCTCCGCGATTCATGCAGTTCAACTACTACACTCTCGCCGGACCGCTGTACGCCGCGCTGGGCACATACCTGGGGCTGCCGGAACCGGCGCTGGTACGCGTCATGGCCGGGCTACTGGAGGTGCACACGAAGTACTATGAGATGCAGCAGGATGAGGATCGGTACATGTTTTGTTCTGTTTGGGTTACTGTGTCGAACGTGTCCGCGGCTCCCCTGCCTGTGCCTGTATTAACATTAGCGCCACCGGCACGCTTTCTGTTCCGCACAGATTTGCGCCCATCCTCTCGATCGACCTTCTCAAGCGACCGGACCCATACTTGCAGCCGCCCAGCGCGAAGACTAAGGTGAAGGATGAGGCTAAGGACGAAGAAGCGTTGCAGGAGGCCGAAGCGATGCAGTCGGGGCTAGGATTGTCGAGAGAAGAGGTGGAGAAGAAAGAGGAAGGTTTGTTTCCGGCGCAGTTTGATTGATTGGTTGTTTGTTTGGGGGGGTTGTTTGGGATGGCGTTTTTTTGCTTGCCACGCCAAATTCTTATCAAACATGAACACCTTACGCAGCTGCCCGCCGCAACCATCTCGTTGAGAACGACATCGCGACGGTGCAGGACGTGATGGCTTGCACGCGGTACGAAGCTATCGACATGCTGCTCCAACACGGCGGGACCCTAAATGGATTGCTGGGCGAGCTGTTCGGGTGATGGAGGTCGGTTGGTTTTGGTTGCTGGAGGGGTTATTCAAGATATTTGTTTCTTGTGCATATGTATTTTGCTTGATAGTGCTTGGGTTATGCTTTTTGCGCTGGAAGTGCTTCCTCAAAAGCAACGCCATCAGCCCATACAACGATGCTCTTATGGACTACATCGAAAACTCAAGGTGCCGACAATCCAGAAATCATAGACGGCCTCCAGGAGACGAGGGACTCACCTTTTACATGGTAGGAGAAAGAAGACAAAGTAACCAAACATTCAGCATCCCCGTTACGGGTACTTGTATTCAATTAGTATATATCTTCGTCTGCGGTGGGTAGCTTCTCCAAAGCCCACTCTCAGAGGGCATACAGCTCACCATCTATTTGTAGCAGGTTTTAGAACCGAATATACATCCCTATCACGTGGAAGAACAGAATGTCAACAAGTTTGCAGGCATCTTGTACAAGAGCCGGAGACGTCTCTTCAACCACATCCACTTGGTTCTGATGATCATTCGTACAGGGTTGGCACTCTTTCACACTGAAAAAGAAATTGACCTTTAATGACCGAGAGCTTGGAGATCAGATGACAGAACTTCGTAGCCAATGTACACGTCTTGCCGAGTACTGTTCTTTGTCCTCTTTGTCCTTTTCGTGTTGCTCCGTTTTTTTCTTGCCTTGCGTTTCTCTCTATCATTATGTAAGGTATTGCTTCTTTTCATTTTGCCTCGCATTGTTCCATTTCATTTTTACCTGCCTTGTCCCGGCTACTATAAAAATCCTCTCCCCAATGACCGACCTTTCTCCCATCAAGCATACTTTGTCGCTGACACAGTGGCGTTCATCTATATCTACAATATCAATCATGTTAACGCTGAGGGGGCGAATGAGGAGGGCGAGGGCAAAGAGGGTAAAAAGGGTGAAGGCAAGGGTAGGGGTGAGGATGAGGCAAACTGTTGCTTATCAGTCAGGGGGGAGAGAGGAATAGGATAGGGAGTGAGGGTAAGATCTGGACTGTTGCTTATTAGTTCATTTTTTATATATAGTCTCTTATAATGGAGATAGTATGAAATTATAAATCTGATTTTATTTTTAATATATTCAGAAGAGAGTAGTTAACTTATATATAATATATATAGATAAATTTACATAGTATAGTTAAATTATTGAGAGAAGTAATTAAGAATAAATATTTAAAAAGTAATAACTTTAATAAAGTATCTAAAAATAAAATAAGCAGAGTTTTTTTTTTTTTAAAAAAAAAATATATATAATATATATATTTATAGCTTTATAATTTCTTTAAGAAAAAGAAAAGATTGTTATTATTTTAGATTATAATAAGAATAAAAGATAATAAGTAGATTATAAATACTCTATTATATATATTTAACTTATATTTTTAAATTTTCTTCAATTTACTCAACTATTTAATAATATTATAGCTCAGATATCTTTTTAAGATTTTTTAATTATTATATACTATAATGAGATAGTGATTTATTTTTATTTTCACCTCTCTCTACTATAATTTATATTATACAAACTTCTAATAATGTTTTTGATATAGTTTTTAGAATAAAGGTGATAATAATATAGCAACTAATGAGCAATTAGAGGAGTATACTGAGCAGGACAGCTCTAGTACATTTGACTGGCAATATGTAGGGAGGAGTTATGGCTTGGAGAGAAGTCTGTTAGACTCACTAGTTAGTAAATATAAAAGAGAAGGAGATGGTACTAGGAGACAGAGGACTGAAAGAATGAGCTTTGCTGATAAGATCAAGGCTGAGAGCTCATTAACAGACTTAGAGATCTAGCTGCAGAGTGATAAGGAGAAGAGAGAGGCTGCAGAGTCTAGTAGAGAGGCTGTAGAGTCTAATAGGAAGACTCTAGAGAGTAGTAGTAATAGGGCTGGGGGAGTAGCAGCTAGAGAGAGTAAGACTACTAATAGAAAGAGAACTGCTAATCTGAAGATATAATAGCTGATAGTGAAGCTGGATAGGAGTAGAGTATGAGGTCTGAGAATCTGACTAATAGTGTAATGGGTCTGATAGTAATACTATTACTCAAGAAATCAGTATCTGAATTTGCTGTCACATTGTATTTCTGGAGCTTAACAGTTATAGTAAGGATGGTTCTAGGACTACTAGTCCAGGAGATAAAAGAGACTACCTCAGTGAAGTTCTTAAAGAGACTAGAGGGAGTAGAGGTGGGATTTGAGAAGAAGGAGTTGATGTTGAGAGTATTAGAGAAATATAGAGTAGTAGGAGAGGTGGTAATCTCTATGACTCAGTGCTTATGCTGAGACTCTCAAGTAGTATAGCTGGTAGTAGCAAATATACCTTAGTGAAGAAAGAGGAGGCCAGAAGACTGATTATTGATATTATTAAGAAGTATAAAGATATGATAATTATTGGTTTCTGGGTCTGAGAAGGTATAAAGTTCAGGACTAAAGATGTGAATATTAGAGTTAGACTAGTAGATAAGGAGAATACTGGGAAAGGAAGAGATTGGCCAGCAGTACTTAAGTAGAGATCAGTAGAGTATAAGGTCTTAAGAGTTAAGAGAATGTCAGAGGAGGAAGAGAACTTGCTGGAGATATTAGAGGATCTAGCTGAGGCAGTTGAAGAGAGGAGGTTAGTCTGAAAGAAGTTTGCTAAGATAGTAGTGGAGATGGTAAATGGTAAGTAAGTGTAACTAGACCAGGCTGCCTGAGAGAGGGCATAAGAGAGACAGCATCAGAAGGATTTTCTGGCAAAGTTGGAAGGATGGTTAGAGGAGAGAAATGCTACTGATAGAGTCAGATCAAGGACTAGTACATACTTGGGTAGGGGGAGAGGAAATGGAGGTGAAGGTGACTATGGAGGAAGAGAGAGATCCAAGATGAGATATAGTGATTGAGGATGAGGTAATGGTAGAGATAACTCAAGTTCAGTGTAGAGTATCCATAAAGGGAGTGTAACATTTTAGCATAGTTTATTTCTTTTCTCTGTCTTTCTTGAATATTCTATAACCTTCCAGTACTTTCCGCGTACTTAGAAATCCCCTTCTTGGTGCCGAGCATTAACTAGTACTTATTTAGTTAGTTACTGAATGTCCTGGAAACTTGTAGAACTTTATTTGTCATCATTTGTCATCTTTGCCGAGAACTTTCCTCTTGGTATTTTCCTTTGATTTCTCAGATCTTTCCAGATCCTTCTTTCAGATCTTGTATAAATATCTCCTTTATTCTCATGAATAAAGCTTCAGAATATTTTCTCTCAGAAATTCTTCGAGAACACTTGAACTCTTAGTATCTCTTTGAGCTACTTAGAATTACCAGAACTAGTCGCTTCCTCATTTAGAAACTAGAACCATTACACTTGGTAGCAGCAGTGAAGTTACACCTAGCCTTATCAAGACACCTCTCAAGATATCAGTCATAACCTATGGAGGACAACGGGTGGAACCCTTCATACAGTACCTATGGTCCAGACAATGCCTCATACAATCAGTAAGAAGAAGAGGAACAGCAAAACCCTACTCAGTCAAATGGGGCCATTGAGAGTCTTTTGCAGAATGCACTAGCTCAGATTGCCCAACTTCAAGAATGTATAGAAAGAAAGAAAAGCAAGGCCTCTGCTCATACCTCCACACCTCTGCTGACATCAATACATCCAACAGCAGTCACTATCAAGCCTCAGAAGCCTGATATCTTTGATGGTCAAAGAGGAGGACTGTCTACTGACGCCTGGCTTTTCCAACTGGAGCAATATGGAGAGCTGACCAATTTGGAAGAAGCAACACTAGTCCAATTTGCCACCACACTCCTCCGAGAGAATGCCGCAATCTGGTGGTGAAATCATGTCCAGAATACCAGATTCTCTGGCCGAATCAAGACCTGGGGCAAATTCTTTGATGCCATTCAAGGCCAATTCAAACCAGTCAACAGCACTAAGGCCGTGCGAGACCATCTGGCAAATGTCAAACAACTTAAGTCTGTGCAAGCATACAATGCACAATTCCTGTCAATCCTGCTAGAATTACCACATGTCACTGAAGACGAGAAGGTTGACAAGTATATCTGAGGCCTGAAAGATCAAACCCGAGTTTGTGTCGAACTAGAAGAACCCAAGGACCTAGATACAGCAATGAAAATTGCTGATAGGTTTGATGTCATCACCTATGGTCACCGCTTTGAACAGAAGAGACCACCTTTCAACAACAACAACAATCACAGAAGGGAGGAACCCAAAGTCAGAACTGTCAGACCTGCCCCTATAGATCTAGACACCATTGACAAGAACAAGAAAGGCAAGCTTACCCCCGAGGAAAAGGAGCACCTCAAGAAGGCTGGAGCCTGCTTCTTTTGCCATCAGCCTGGCCACATTGCAACCAAATGTCCCAAGAAAACTGCTGAACCAAAGAGGATTCTGGTCCTATCCAAAGACACTCAAGGTCAATCAGTTGAACAAGAAGTTGTACTCAATTTTATGCAAGTCAACCCCAAGGCCCAGATCCCTCAAGCACAGTCAGAAGGAGCCATTGGTTTAGACCTTCAAGCAGTACAACAAGTCACCATTCCAGCACACGAGAGAAGGCTCATTCCAACTAGCCTTTCAGTCGAAATCCCCAAGGAACATTATGCAAGAATTGCACCAAGATCCAGTCTCAGCTTCAAGCACTCATTGGATATTAGTGCTGGAGTTATTGACCCTGACTTCCGAGGTGAAATGCAAGTCCTGCTAGTCAATCACAAGAACCAGCCATACACTGTCAATGAAGGTGACAGAATCGCACAGCTTATTCTGGAACGAGCTACCCTACCAGTTGTCAAAGAAGTCACCAAGCTGTCCTCAACTAAGCGAGATCAGAAAGACTTTGGCAGCACTGACAAAGTTGCAAGTATAGCCGAGAACCGAGCCAACTCAATGCTCATCTTCAAAGGTCTAGTCAAGGGACAAGAACTAGATGTTCTCATAGACAGCAGAGCTGTTGGGAACTTCATCAACAAGAACCTCATCGATAAGCTCAAGATTCTTACCAAACCAGCTGGCAAGAATGGTGGAGTTGTCACTGCAGATGGCACCATCTTACCAATTGACTCAATTGCTGCTAAACTTCTCCTCAAGATCCAGAAGTACTGGGAATGTTTAGATTTCGAGGTAGCAC